>BSSO01000488.1:0-32790 GCA_030267885.1 Mesembryanthemum crystallinum
TTAAAAAAAAAAAAAAAAAAAAGGTAAAAGGAAAAAAGAGTGAGGATGTTCTGCTCCAAAATGAGTATACTCATGTGATACGAGTTAATGAGTACTCCTATATCTGTATATGACCACAAGGACCAAACATCACTATCCCCTTTGAGCACCTGGCATCCTACATTCCATAAAAAACTGATCTCCAATGAACCCTTCTTGGCAATTACTGTAAAAACAAAAGCTAAAAACAATTAAGAGTACTAGCTATTCTACTTGTTTCATGACTGAAAATTTGAAGCTTTACTGGGTTTAAATCATCTCTCTACCCTCTCTAAATCTTCTCTGCTTAGCTGGGTCAGGTGTGATTTTCTGCAAATTGCTCCAAAAAGATGGGTGGTGGAGTTGCGCTAATATCTACAACTACCCATTTGAATTTCGCTTCAGTTAATAATTTCATCAACATCCCCAAGCTACAGAATCCTTCACAGGCAAGAAGAATTAGAATTATTCAATGCTCATCTTCAAGCCCAGAAATTTCCATAATTGCTGGTAAAAATCTTCAAACTTTCCCCTCTTGTTAATCTCCAAAGTTTGAAGAAGCTCTGATTTGTGGGTCATGATGTTGATTTTGGGTTTGTCCAATCATGTTCTATGTCTTCATGTATGAATTTCTGTGAGGATGGAAATATGTGGATGATTAGTATGTTCAATCATTTCCATAATCTATGTTCTGTGTCTTTAACACAAATTAAGCACTCAATTTCAGTATCTTCTGTTTTACTGAGTAGTATCTGGGTTTTGGCTAAATTGGTTTTGGGGTGTGGGAGTGGAGGGTTTTTTGCACACCCAACTCTGGATATGGGCTCGGTTTGCAGGCCCGAGACGGGTTGGGTGGAGGCCTGTTCTTACCTTTAAAAGAAAAAGAAAAAGAAAAATGGGATTTGGTTAAACATTGCAATTGTTTAAACTGGAGCTGTTTGAGTGACCAATGGCTTCTTCTATGCATTGTGATTGGTGTGGATATCTTCTTCATATATGATATATAGAGGGTGTGAACATCATGGCCGGAAGCTACAGAAACTGGCAATCTGAACCTGTATAGTTATAAGATATGACTGATGAGTACAGAATAGGAATATGACATTCAGAGTAAAGGTGAATTTAGAAGTGAAGCTAAATGAATCCAACAGTTAATTCTTTATAGCCAGATATGAATTCATGTTTATGCTGGAATAAGATGTAGGTCAAGTTTGAAATGAACCTCACTTCAGGACCTAGGAAAGAGAAGGGCTAAATATGAGTTACATGGTATAGAAGTATGACTTTTTTTTGACAAAGGTAAGGAAGGGCATACCAGGCATCCATGTCGGAGCCAATTGATAGAGTTGGTACCAAGGGAGGGTTGAGGGGCAAGGTTCAGAGAAGATATTTCAAGCCCCTAAATTTTAAATCGTCCTCGCTCCACCAACTCACTACCTCCTTAAGCAAAAGACAACTAGGAGGAACTGTGAGTGGTCACTGGGATTTAAACAACTGTAAGGTGGAAGGTGCAAGAACCTCACCATGTTGTATAAGTTAGTTGAGTTGGTTTAATTGTATGGGTTGACCCAAAATGCAACATAAGGGTTTGAAGGACAATTTCACGCGTACTTTTGAGAGTATGCATGCTCACAAGGCTAGAGGAGTTTGAGTTCCTTGAAACATGACTCATTCTTGTTGTATATACTTCAAGATGTTATCTTGATGAAACAGCCCTTTCGTGGACCTTTATCCCTGCCACTAATTCAGTATTTATTTCCCCCTGGTATGAATTTTAACTTCTATGTTTAAACACCTCCCCCCCACCCCAAAATGGAAACTGTTTGAAGACATTTAGAGAAATGAGAGGTCTCTTGGTGGGAAAGTGAGATTGAGTAAGCTTATAACTGGTTGAAAATTAAACATTTCGTCTTTCTCACAGACAATCCTGGGTATGGTGTGACCGGTGGTGCATGGGATTTTCGGAAAGCAACTATCTCACTTGCTCCACATCCACTTTCTTCGCCAAAGAAGGTGACCATTGTCAGGCATGGCCTGAGCTCATGGAATTTTGAAAGTAGAGTCCAGGTTTGTTGCTTTCATACTGCATATCTTGTCATTGTAATGATTCATTCTTGTAAGAGGGAATTTTAGATTTTTTCTTCCAACTATTCGACCATATATAAGCTGTAATACTTAGCAGATTTTTAAGTCATGGAAATTGTCATGCAATCTGAGCGTAGAGTGAGCAAGGGAGAATTCTTTTTGTCCCCTTTTCTCCATTAGGATTAGGAGCGCATGGTAGTCACTAAAGAACATGATACTCTGTCCGTCTCCCTTTAATCTTCTCACTTTCTATTGTGGGATGCCACACTTAGGTTGTCCAATTTGGTACTGCAGTTGCATCTTATACCGGTTATCATCATATCCCTCACTTTAGGCTCTTTGTTAAAAGTAATCTCTTATAAAACATTTAAGTGACATGGAGGGAGCATCAAAGTTCAGAATATTTGATGGTAGATGAAACATATGTGGATCAAATGATTGTACTTTTGTTGATTGTTATGAATGACCCAGATCTAATTTGCATGTCCAGGGAAGTTCAGACCTATCTGTTCTGACAGACGCAGGAGAAAAGCAAGCCGAAAGATGCAGAGAAGCATTAGCAAATATGCATTTTGATCAATGTTTCGCAAGCCCAATTTCTCGCGCTAAGGTTTGCTTCGTTGTTTAACTGTAGCTTTTATCAACTTCTCTTTCTAATATGTCTTCTTTTCATCATTGTCTTATTTGCAGTCTACAGCAGAGATTATGTGGCAAGGGAGAGAGGAGCCAATAATTTTCCTTGACTCATTGAAGGAGGCCCATCTATTTTTCTTAGAAGGCCTGACAAATGGTCAGTTTCTGTGGTTTAGGGGCAACTTCTGTTCATTAGATTTGCAATTTAGATTCTTGTACTTGCAAATTCTATTAGTACAGCCTGCAAAATTCCAACTACCAAAGACGCAAAATTTAGTGTGTGAGAGTTTAGTGAATTTGAAACATGAGAACTGAACAAGGAATATCATGCTCTATCAGATGAGATATATCGTGATAATATTAGTTGCATTTTGTTATTTCCTGACATCAGAGACATACTAAATCATGTTCAGCATTTGGAGGCAGTGGATGCTAAGCAGAGATATCCAAAGGAATACACAAAGTGGAGAGAAGATCCCGTTAACTTCACCGTGAATGGCGTCTACCCTATTCGGAAATTATGGGGAACCGCAACTGAAGCTTGGGACCAAATTTTGTCAACTCCTGTAAGCTCTTCGCACCTTAGTCTTTATGTGTTTAGCTTAATAAGCTGTTATTGTTGTTTGTGGTGGTGACTTCCTTGTTTATGTGCTTATTTGTTGTGTTTAATGTTTATCAGGGGAATAGCTTCTTAGTTGTTACCCACAAATCAATATTGCGGGCACTCGTCTGCACAGCTTTAGGGCTAGGCCCGGAGAGGTACACCCTAGTACTTTTATGACAAAAACAAATATTCACTTTGTTTCATGATGTAAGGCACTACTACTTAACTTTGCACACAGATTAAGAAATTGAGAATTCAAGAAAAAGAGAAGGTCAAATGACTAAATTAGCCGTAGTCATTAACAATCACATTGGAGGAGAAAATGAGCAAGTCTCCAGAGAAAGAAAGGGCAAAGTAGAAAACTTTAGCAATTAAATACTACATGGGAAATGTTGTGTTCCTCTATGTCAAATTAGGCCTTGTGTTCTATCAAAAAAAAAAAAAAGAATTAGGCCTTGTGTTATGAAACGGAGGGAGTAATAGTTTTCAGTTTGATATATTTTAGGCCTTGTGTCTTTAGTATATAATCACGGGGGCATCTCTTGGTAATTCAGATTTCGTGCATTTGATGTGAACAATGGCGGGATATGCGTGTTCAACTTCAACAAAAGAGGAGAAGCTATGGTTCAATCTCTGAACATGACCGCCCACATGTACAGCGATCACATTTATATGTATTGAGTCTAGTTGCAGTTTTCCAGGATGAGATTACAACAAACACATAAATTGATCTCGTACTGATGAGCAAGTTCCAATTTCTTGGGTGCCTGTAATCTTTAAGGCATTGATGGTGATACTTGTGCAGGATATGTAAATAAATCCCATTGCTTAGCATGGTTATAGTGATTTAATTAGTTTGATTATTAAGCTACTGCTCGCTTTACTTTTTACAATTACCCTTCTGCAATGTTGGTTTATAGTAGGAATATCATCTCAGTTGTAAAACTACTTTTTAGCACACTACAGGAAGACACCATAGTGCTGACTGCTGACAAAGAATGCAGTATCAGCACAATAAACCACAAGTGAACTGATTAAGGAAAAACTTGAAATCATTGGCAGTAAAAGGAACCAACATTGGGTACAAAATCTACATCCTTGTGTAAAGTAGATTCTGCAGAACTAATTGACAAAGATTTTTTTTGAAAATGTTGACAATTGACACCATCTAATTGTATACCTGTCAATCGGGTTAGTCAGGTCAGACGATCCTAAAGCACAATCCAATTCCATGTGGTGTTGAGCTATGTTGTGAGGGTCTATGTTAGGTGCTATTCATTTCAAATGAGCTGATGCTGATTTGAATTGAATGAACGACCTATGTAAGAGAAAAAGTAAGTTGCAAAATATGAAAACATACAATGAACAATGCCTTGCAATTCGGCTAGAAGTCGGATCGGATAGTGTCCGTAACCATGTTGGACTCAACATACCCATGTAGGAGTTACGAATATCCAATATGGGTTTGGGCCTGGACCGACTTGACCCAGCTCAGTCCCCAACTACCGAGTCCGTATAGTCGTTTAAATTTGATTCCGCCATTTTCTCTCTCTTCAATGGCGGGTTCCCAATGGAGAACCCAAACACTCTGAACCCCTCACCAGCTTCACCACCACCACCATCATCATCATCACCCTATCAAGCGCTACTCCGAGCAGGACCTCGCATCAAACTGCTCAAGCAAGTGCACGCCCACCTGATCGTCACTGGAGCTCACCGCACTCGATCTCTCCTCACCAAGCTTGCAGCTTTAGCCTGTTCATCAAAATCCATATCCTACACCCGAAAAATCTTCTTCTCTATACCCGACCCGGATTCATACCTCTTCAACACCCTCATCCGGATCTCCTCCAAGGCGGGTCTCCAATCCGACGCCGTTTTCTTCTACCGCGGTATGATTTTCTCTCTCATCGCACCCTCAAACTACACCTTTACTTCTCTCATCAAGGCTTGTGCTGATGTTTCTGCCTTGAAGGTGGGAAAATGTGTGCATTCACATGTTTTGGTTAATGGGTTTGGGTTGGATTCCTTTGTTCAGTCTGCGTTGGTTGCTTTTTATGCGAAATGTGGTCAGGTGGGATTTGCACGGAAGGTGTTTGATAAAATGCCTCGGAGAAGTGTTGTTGCTTGGAATGCTATGATTTCGGGGTACGAGCAAAATGGGCTTGCGAAGGAAGGTGTGGAGTTGTTTGATTCGATGATGGGTTCGGGTGTTTATCCAGATTCGGCTACCTTTGTGGGTGTCTTATCCGCTTGTGCACAGTTGGGTGCGCTTGAATTAGGTTCTTGGGTCCATAATTATATTGCTAATAATGATATTGAGGTGGATACTTTTCTTGGGACAGCCCTGATTAACATGTATGCTAAATGTGGAAATGTAAGAAAAGCAAGGGAAGTTTTTGATGGGATGAAAGACAAGAATGTTGTTGCGTGGACGGCGATGATCTCAGGATATGGAATTCATGGTTATGGTAAAGAAGCTGTGGAGCTATATAATCTGATGAAAGGCTATGGTATTTTTCCTAACGTGATCACATTTATAAGTATTTTATCGGCTTGTGGTCATGCTGGGATGGTTGATGAAGGGCGCGAAATATTTTCAACCATGAGCAGAGATTATGGCTTGGTACCTGGAACTGAGCATCATGTTTGTATGGTTGACTTGCTTGGAAGAGCTGGATTGCTCAATGAGGCTTACGATTATGCTAAAGAACTGAAGAAACCACGTCCAGCGATTTGGACTGCCTTGCTAGGGGCTTGCAAAATGCATAAGAATTTCGATTTGGCTGCTCAAGCTGCTGAGCAGCTCTTATCTCTCGAGCCTGGAAATCCAGGGCATTATGTTATGTTATCAAATGTATACGCATTGGCTGGCAGGATGGACAAAGTAGAGAAGACTAGAAATGTGATGATAAAAAGGCGACTAAAGAAGCATGTTGGTTTTAGCACAATAGAAATTGATCAAAGGACTCATTTGTTTAGCATGGGTGACAGGTCCCATCCTCAGACGACTGAAATCTTTGGGTACTTGGATGATTTGATGAGGAGGATCAGTGAAGTGGGTTATGTGACAGCACAAGAGTCGGTCCTTCATGAGTTGGAAGAAGAGGAGAGAGAATATGCCCTTAGGTACCATAGTGAGAAGCTTGCAATAGCCTTTGGTTTGCTAAAGGATAAGAGTGGCTCTGCTATTAGAGTTGTGAAGAATTTGCGAATGTGTGAGGATTGCCATTTGGCGATCAAGTTCATCTCTACCGTTACAAACAGAGAAATCATAGTTCGGGATAAGCTTCGTTTTCACCATTTCAAAGAAGGGGTATGCTCGTGTGCTGATTATTGGTAACAAAGCATATTGAATGGGCGAGATCATGGCTATGGACACCATTTTGTCAAGTGAAATTGCCGAAGCAAACAGGCACTTGATGGCGTTGAGAAGGCCGTTCTTTGTCCTCATTCAGTGATTAATGATGAGGATTAGTTACTTCTTACATCAGTGCGGATAAGTTGTTTCTATTGTCAGCTAGCATTGAATCAATGGAGCAACTAGATATCAAAATGTCTTCCAATGACATCACTACTCACTAGCTGATGTATGGATTATTTCCAAAAGGAATTTGCAGACATCTCACATGCTTCCACGTTGGTAATGCTACATCCATATCAAAAGTTTTCCATATCAAATGATCCCCACAGTTCATCATCACTATCAGGATGTTAATAATCAAAATGGGATAAAGAAAAATTCAGTAAAATTCGTTATAAAAAATAAAAAAAAATTCCCGTTATGAGAACTAATATCCCGGTAAAGGTAAATTGTGGGGCCCACCTGATATGGAAAAACTCCATCCACATCTGATATGGATATAGCATTACTCCTTCTACGTTGGTGATTTGGAGTTGATAGATGCACTGAGATGAAAAGCCGTGCAGCAACTGCAATTCATTTTAACTACTAATGTGATTTCTTCAGCCCAGAAAGTCAGTTCCTGAACAAGCAAAAAAAAGTTACAGATCCAGAATACTTATCGCATTGAACTTTTTCATTACATCATCGAGTGTTTGGATGTAAGATGTAACGCAATCGATATTGCGTTTCCTTTAATCACAAAGCTTGCTGATTCATGTATACTGTCTTCATCAATGTCTAGCAGTTCAGCAACTCTTGAAACTTTCTAATGAAGGACTGTTACATGTTCAGAGAACTTGGCTGTCCACTAGACAAGTTAAGGAATATAACCCAAGTTGGGACGACAACATTTATGACCAGTCTTTTACGTTAGTACGAGTAGTATAATTGACTTGAGTATAATACAATACAAGTATCGCAAACTTGCAGTGGGGTGCATAACGCCATATACTAAACAAAAGAAAAGCACCAATTATTTATCGCTCAACTTGTAATTTCTAAGAAGTTTGTATTCCCTTAAACAAGATATCGGATTCACGACTTCAAACAGAAATAGTAATATACCAGTACATATGCCAATTTCTTAGGTTATACCAAAAATGAAAAAAAAAAAAAAAAAAATTGAAAAAGAATAATGCGTGAATATTCCGAAAATGTCAATTATATTCCTTAACATGATCAATGGCTACATTGACAGCATTAGAAAATTGAAAATTACCAGCAAATTATAGAGTAGTGTATATAATAATACATCCAATAATACAGTTCCTGCAATGGTACTGTATTTAATGTAATTTATCTCTACTTCCAAAGCAATACTCGTATGTGCTTATGATATGGAGTATACAGTATACTATTACAGACTTATACAGTGGCTGCAGTATCTTCCATAAAATAGTTAATTTGTTTCATCTGGATTAACATTTTTTTAATAGGCAAAGTTTGATACCTCAGCCAATAGACTGCATGATACAGTAGTATGCAAGAGATTCTCTTTCTTTAGTTTAGTTAATTAATACTGTACATATCTTCACTATTTTAAGTAGGGAGAGCAATACTCACCAATCACAACTAGCCATCTAGAGTAGGATTCACTATGTTTTCTAGAATTGTTTATGATCACTCTAAGACTTGGCCTATAATATTCGAATATATTGGATCGGATGTACGTATCTTTTTTAGATCTGAAAATACCTTATAATTTACGTTTTATAGTGATTATTTTTTTTTTTTATCAACTTTCATCATTTTATTTCTTACATCATTTTATCTTTATCTAACCAAATATCGGAAATGTACTGATTTTCTATCACTTTTTTTTTTTTATTTATTTTCCTACCCTTTCTCATCAAACGAAACAAGTTTTTAAAGTGAGGTTCTTGTCCTACTCATACTTGTATCCTATATAAATGTATTTGTGAGGAATGATATCTTTACCCTTTACCCCGTATCCCATTCTTTTCAAGTGTCTTATTTGTGAAATGTAATATGTTGCTCTTTTAGGTGAGGCACTCCATGTATGAAGGGCCACACTCCTCACTCGATATGGTTACTCCTACACCATCCAAACACCAATATATTTAATGAACGCACTGTCAATATACGCAACAGCTACTTTATTTTTGGTTTGTATTATTTGTTCACTTGAACCTATTAGGTTATTATTGTTGGCATTAAGTTTATTATAAAGGAAGGAATTATTATATAGTCCTGAATCATTGGTTTCTTCTCAAATTACATAAAAAAAAATAAAAAAAAATATCGTGTTGTTTTGTGGTAAATAGACCAATGGTTTGGTTCAAGACCATACAATAAATTCTCCTATAAAGGATTAATCGCTCTCAGTTAACCATTTCTCCATTGTCACACATTAAACTTACAACCTTTTTTTAAAAAAAATTGAATGTCGAAATACTCACACCAACATAATTGTTTTGTTTTTTTGAAAAATTGGCTTAACAATTCCTAAATTTGGGCATGCAATACAAATAATCCCAAGTTTGAGTGTGGACAAAAATAATCCCAAGTTTTGATTTTTTTTCCAAAAATGGTCCAGTAGTTGACAACATTACTGCTTCGTCAAGTAAGTTGATTACATCCCCTCAAAAAAAAAAGTAAGTTGATTACATGGCATTTTTTCTTTGGCTTTATAAATTCAATAGATATTACCACATTTTCTTCTTCACAACCCCATGCCCTAAATCTCTTTCACGCTCTTAACCCCAAGGATAAAAATTGAAGGAACAGTAATGTCGCTAATAGCGGGACTATTTTCAGGACAAAAATCAAAACTTGGGATTATTTTTGACTGCAATAAAACTTGCCAAATTTGGGATTATTATAAGCCAATTTTCCTTGTTATTTTTTCAGTTTGAACCACATGTTCGTACTGGGTCAGCCCACTAAAGGATAAATTGCTCTCAGCAAGCAGTTTTTCTATTTACAAGAACTCTCAATCTTACTTGAGCTACAAGAGTATCGGACCGCTCGCACCAACAACTTATTTGTCCACCAACCGGTTATCAAACACCATGTTCGTTGGAGTATACTGTAGAGTAGCATATAATGACCGGTACTCTAAAAAGTTGTCCATTTGCATGGAGTTTAATGATAGGAAGTTTAAAGCAATGAAGGGGGCCCAATATTAAAAAGAATATGGAAAGGTGATACATCCATTTCAGATGCAATCATGCAAAGTGAAGAATTATGCTCTTAAATTATTTGTGTTTCAACTTCCAATCAGTCTGTTTTATAGTGTTTCTATAATCAAATCCTTTTCAAGGTTGCGTTAATTAAATGGTTTCCCATCATCTAAGAAGACTTGCGCAATCTGCTTAGATGACACAGAGTTGGACAAAATTTATCCAGATATTTTAAGACCATGATGCTATCATTTGTACGTTCTTATTAATTGCATTACTATATATACAATGATGAATAAGCTATTACTGGATTTTGCTTTTAATTTTGCAAAGTCACTCATTCTATTTAAGTTAAAATTCTACAAAAGATACATTTAAACTAAATGTTCTTAAACATTACGTACAATATACTTATCTGGTGTGGTTTGAATATTAAAATTTTGAGATCCTCATTACCATATCATTGGACTTCGATAAGGTAAAAGGAGAAATAAAATCACACAATTTAATACTCCCTCCGTCCCGTAATTAGCTTTAAAAAACACCATATTTTTGTCCTAGAATTAGCTTTCAAAACTCATAAAATCCCATAACTTTTCTATAATAACCCTCCACTAACTCACAACTACAATAAAAAATATATACTCTCTCTCCAATCACTTTCTCTTTCCAATCACACTCTCTCTCTCTTTCTATTACTTCTATTCTCTCACAATAATATCTCTCTCTATTACTTTAATCACTCACATAAATTTCCCCTTCTATTTTTTATTCCCTCTATTAGTACAAGGGCAAATTTGTCTAAAAATATTCATCTAAAATCTTACACCCTTTACATTTCTGAAAGCTAATTNAGGGAGTAATCAATTAGATCCATCGCAATGATCCAAACCGGATGGAATATCCTTAACCAAATAAAAGTAATTTTTAACGTACTTTTTTTTTTTTTTGGTACGAATTTTTAACGTAGATTTTACTCTCCTTCAAGAACTTGTTAGTAGCTGTAGCTATGTTATCCTCATTTTCTATACTTTTTGGTGAAGCCACACATTTTTTAGATAGCTATTGTACGGCATTAACAAAAGGCCTTTTGTGATTTTTGTTTCAAGCACCAAACTCATCTAAGATCTACGTATATGTACTTTTTCCATAGTGAGAAGACATAAGTTTTATCCACTTGAAGAATATATATAGTAGATTTATTATTATTATTTTTTTTATCTCAGAAATAGTAGATTATATATATGCTAGAGATGAGTAGATTTATAGAACTGTAAGTTCTAAGACAGCTAATTAACATCAAAAATGAAAAGAAATAAGTGAAATCAGCATTATTATTATAATAAGATCGATCAAACTTTTCTATCAAAAAAAAAAAAAAAAGATCGATCAAACTTGGACAATTTATACGACCATAAAATCAGTTTAGTAGAATGGTTCTTGGAAGTGTGCAACATACATTGTATGCCTTGAAGTAAATGTATTATACAACATGACATAATTTTCATCAAGTGATCGAAGATAATGTTTTATCGCATTGAAAAATGTTTTTGTGCTCGAATCAAATACATAGCAATATTTTGATTGGATCTAAAAAGTTCTCACTAAAAAATAACTAAATTAATATTCAACTCAAGCATCTATTACTTCTTTATCAAAATAAATAAATAACTATTTCCTTACATATAAATTGTTCAATGAGACACACTTTTATTTGTTTTTAGCAATTTTCACTTCAATATGAGCTCGATGGAAATTTAAGTAGATCTTTTTTGCATATAAGTACTAATTTTCAACGTCTAAGTAGTATTATATCTATCAAAAAAAGTATTAATTTTAATAATATAAATATAGAAAGACTTGTGATAAGTATTATTTTTAAGCATATTAAAAATTGGTTTATGTTATGATTTTTTTTCTCCTCTGAGGACAGAATTATCTGTCATTTTCCAATGTAATACTATGTGATAAGTAATGCAAGTGCCAATTTTGCACTTATTAAATTCAACATTTCCCTTTAAAATAATGAAAATGGATCTTAAACATAAATTTGCTCTATTTAAAATTCAATAGAGTATACTCCCATTAATTAATTGAGTATCAAAAACTGAAGAATATGAGGTCAAAAACAGTATCTCTCCCATAAATGAACACCATAAACTGTTGAAAAGACTGTCAGCCTGTCTCTTTGCACTTGCAGGCTGCTGCTTGCTGCACTATGCACAATGTAGCAACCAACAAAACAAAACAAACAACATCCAAAACATCACCCAAAATCTCTCCATTTTTTAATGACTTCTTAAGAAATTTTTTGAAATTCATAACAGTCAAAATCTTTCCTCTTCCATTTTCTCCCCATTTTCTCCAACTTCCCACCTCTCTCTCTCTCTCTCTCTCCCACACTCTTCCTCTTCCTTTTCTCTCCAGTAACTGCAAAATTTCCCACTCTCTCAAAAAACCCACTTCAATTTCCTCTCATGGCACCAATTTGACCATACCCAGAAAACCAAAATCACAGAAAAACAATGAACCGCCGCCCACGCGCTCCCCGTGCCGGCGCGTACCCCCACGCGCCACCAGGTTTCCGCCCACCACCGGGCCCCACTACCCCGTACCAGCCCTTCAACATCATCCCCATCCACGACATCCTCGTGGACCACCCCTCCACCCGCTACCCCGAAGTACGCGCCGCCGCGTCAGCCCTACGCGCCACCGAGGACCTCCCCAAACCACCGTTCCACACGTGGCACGACCACCTCGACCTCCTTGACTGGCTCGGCCGCTTCTTTGGCTTCCAAAACGACAACGTCCGGAACCAAAGGGAGCACCTGGTGCTTCACTTAGCCAACACCCAAATGCGGCTCAACCCAGAAAACGCCGCCGTATTGGACTTCAACCTCGTACGGAAGTTCCGTAAGAAGCTCCTCGGAAACTACGCTTCTTGGTGTTCCTATGTCGGAAAGCGAACCCGGGTTCGAACTCACACCTTTCGGCGCAACACGGATGAACTCCGACGTGAGTTGCTCTATATTTCTTTGTATCTTCTTATTTGGGGCGAATCTGCTAATTTAAGGTTTATGCCAGAATGTATTTGTTACATATTTCATAACATGTGTCATGAGCTTAATTTGATACTTGATGATCGGATTGACCCTGAAACTGGTAGATCATTTGTGCCTTATTTTACTGGGGAAAATGCGTTTTTGGAGTATGTTGTGAAGCCTCTTTATGAGAATGTGAAGGCTGAGGTGGGGATTAGTAAGGGTGGGACTAAGCCTCATTCGGCTTGGCGGAATTATGATGATTTGAATGAGTATTTCTGGAGTAGGAGGTGTTTTAAGTCCCTTAAGTGGCCTCTTGATTTGAGTAGTAATTACTTCTATACGGCGAGTAAGGAGAAGAAGGTGGGGAAGACAGGGTTTGTGGAGCAACGGTCGTTTTGGAATTTGTTTCGGAGTTTTGATCGTTTGTGGGTGATGTTGATTTTGTGCTTACAGGCTATGATTATTGTTGCGTTGGAGGGGACGAAGTATCCTTGGGAGGCCGTGGAGAGGAGGGATGTTCAGGTGAAGCTCCTCACGGTTTTTATCACGTGGGCTACCCTAAGGCTTCTCCAGGCGATTCTTGATGCGGGGACTCAGTATAGTTTGGTGTCTAGGGAGAGGAAGTTGCTTGGTTTGAGGATGGTTCTCAAGAGCTTGGTGGCTGCTGGTTGGATTGTTGTGTTCTCTGTGTTCTATGCTAGGATTTGGAATCAGAGGGGTAGAGATCGTGGTAGGAGGTGGTCAGATGAAGCGGATCAGAGGATACTGTTGTTTCTTAAGATTGCTCTAGCGTTTGTCTTCCCTGAATTGTTGGCATTGGTTTTGTTTATTCTTCCGTGGATCAGAAACTTCATTGAGAACGCCAATTTCCCGTTGATATACTGGATCACCTGGTGGTTTAATCTGCGGATATTTGTGGGTCGCGGTGTGAGAGAAGGGCTGGTTAATAACGTAAAGTACACATTGTTTTGGGTCTTGGTGCTGGTTTCGAAGCTCTCATTTAGCTACTTTCTTCAGGTCAAGCCTTTGATAGAGCCATCAAGGGCTCTTCTGAACATGAAGGGGGTGACGTATAACTGGCATGAATTTTTCAGCAACACAACCAGAATAGCTGTTTTCTTGACGTGGCTTCCTGTTATAATCATTTATCTCGTGGACTTGCAGATATGGTACTCTATCTACTCCTCACTTGTCGGTGCTGTTGTTGGGCTGTTCTCACACTTGGGTGAAATTAGGAATACTGGGCAGCTGAGGCTTAGGTTTCAGTTCTTTGCTAGTGCCCTGCAATTTAATCTCATGCCAGAGGAGCAGCTCCCTACTGTGCCTGTGATTGATATTTTGCACAAGCTTAAGGATGCAGCACAAAGAGTGAAACTACGCTATGGGCTTGGGCAACCATACAAGAAGATAGAATCTAACCAGGTGGAGGCAACACGATTTGCCCTAATATGGAATGAGATATTGATAAGTATGAGGGAAGAAGATCTTCTTAGTGACCGAGAAGTGGAACTTTTGGAGCTTGCACCCAACTGTTGGGATATTAGAGTTATTCGATGGCCATGTATTCTGCTATGTAATGAGCTGCTTCTCTCTGTCAGCCAGGCAGAAGAGATGGCAAATGTGGGTGACAAATGGCTTTGGTCAAGGATGTGCAAGAGTGAGTATAGACGATGTGCAGTTATAGAAACGTATGACAGCATAAAATATTTGCTGCTTCATCAGATCGTTAAATATGGCACTGAAGAGCATTCCATTGTCACTAGATTGTTCCTCGAGATGGACCACTATCTTGTGATTGGGAAGTTCACTGCATTCTACAATTTGACTTTGATGCCACAGATTCACAGGAAGTTGATAAATCTTATCGAGCTTCTGCTGGAGTCCGAGAGGAACACAGATGCGATGGTCAATGTGTTACAAGCATTGTATGAGCTCGTTGCCCGTGAATTCCCCAGAGCTAAGGAGACGATGACACAGTTGAGGGAGAAAGGTTTGGCACCTCAAAATCCTGCTATAGATGCAGCAGGATTTCTTTTTGAGAATGCCATTGAATTACCTGACGCTGAGGACATTTTTTTTTATGGACAGTTGCGACGTTTGCACACACTTCTTACTTCAAGGGATTCTATGCACAATGTACCTGTAAGTAAAGAGGCTCGACGGCGTATAGCCTTCTTCAGCAACTCGTTGTTCATGAACATGCCCCATGCTCCTCAGGTGGAAAAGATGATTGCCTTCAGTGTATTGACCCCCTACTATGATGAAGACGTGATTTATGGTAGTACCAAGCTTCAAATTCCTAATGAGGATGGAATCTCGACCTTGTTCTATTTGCAAAAGATATATGACGATGAGTGGAAGAATTTCATAGAGCGGATGAAGAGAGAAGGCTTGGAAGATGAGAGAGATATCTTGAACACAAAGGTTAAGGAGCTCCGTCTTTGGGCATCTTATCGAGGCCAGACACTCTCCCGCACTGTGAGGGGAATGATGTATCACTATAGGGCGTTGAAGATGCTTGCCTTTCTGGATTCAGCATCTGAGGTAGACATAAGGGATGGTAGTCAAGCAATTGCTTCGCATGGTTCGTTGACTTACAGCAACAATTGGGATGGTATAGGCATGATCCGATCTGGACCTTCACGCACCCTTTCAAGAGCAGCTAGTAGTGTGAGCGTTCTATATAAAGGTCATGAATTCGGGAGTGCTATGATGAAGTTCACTTATGTGGTAGCATGTCAAGTGTATGGAATCCACAAAATGGCAGGGGACTCCCGAGCTGAGGAGATCTTGTTGTTGATGAAAAATAACGAGGCTCTTCGAGTTGCTTATGTTGATGAGGTGCATCATGGGAGGGATGAGGTGAAGTACTATTCGGTACTTGTTAAGTATGATCAGCAGCTGCATAGGGAAGTGGAGATATACAGGATCCAGCTGCCTGGTCCTTTGAAGCTTGGAGAGGGAAAACCAGAGAACCAGAATCATGCTATCATTTTCACACGAGGTGATGCCGTTCAGACTATTGACATGAACCAAGACAATTACTTCGAGGAAGCTCTCAAGATGCGGAATCTCTTGGAGGAATTTAACAAGAACTATGGGATCAGAAAGCCCACCATTCTTGGAGTTCGGGAGAATATCTTCACAGGTTCTGTCTCCTCCCTTGCTTGGTTCATGTCTGCTCAGGAGACTAGTTTTGTTACACTGGGCCAGCGTGTTCTGGCAAACCCACTGAAAGTGCGAATGCACTATGGTCACCCGGATGTGTTTGACAGGTTTTGGTTCTTGTCCCGTGGTGGAGTGAGCAAGGCTTCTAAACTTATCAACTTGAGCGAGGATATATTTGCTGGTTTTAACTGCACGCTCAGACGTGGTAATGTAACACATCATGAGTACATACAGGTGGGTAAAGGGAGGGATGTAGGGCTGAATCAGATTGCCATGTTTGAGGCCAAGGTTGCTAGTGGCAATGGAGAGCAAGTTCTCAGCAGGGATATATACAGGTTGGGCCATAGGCTGGACTTTTTTCGAATGCTTTCAGTCTTCTACACAACTGTAGGGTTCTATTTCAATAACATGATGGTGGTGCTGTCCATCTATGCGTTTTTGTGGGGTCGCCTCTATCTAGCTCTTAGTGGTGTTGAGAAGCATGCCATGAACAACAAAAGCAGAAACAATGCAGCCTTAGGTGCGATTGTGAATCAGCAGTTCATCATCCAAATTGGTATGTTCACTGCTTTGCCCATGGTCGTGGAGAATTCTCTTGAGCATGGTTTCCTTTCAGCAATCTGGGATTTCTTGAAGATGCAATTGCAGCTGTCCTCGTTGTTTTACACATTTTCCTTGGGAACTCGGACGCACTATTTTGGCCGAACAATTCTCCATGGGGGTGCTAAATACCGAGCTACTGGACGTGGCTTTGTTGTCGAGCATAAGAAATTTGCAGAAAACTATAGGCTTTATTCTCGTAGCCACTTTGTGAAGGCGATTGAGCTAGGAGTGATTCTAATTGTTTATGCTTCTCACAGCCCACTGGCCGCGGATACATTCGTGTACATAGCCATGTCAATCACGAGCTGGTTCCTCGTAGTTGCTTGGATAATGGCCCCATTTGTTTTCAACCCATCTGGGTTTGATTGGTTGAAGACTGTGTATGATTTTGATGATTTCTTAAACTGGCTGTGGTATGATAGTGGAGTGTCTACTAAGGCAGACCAGAGCTGGGAAACTTGGTGGTACGAAGAGCAGGAACATCTCAGGTCTACTGGTTTGTGGGGAAAGTTGTTGGAGATAGTATTGGATCTACGATACTTCTTTTTCCAGTATGGTATCGTATATCAGCTCAATATTGCTGGTGGAAATACCAGTATTGCAGTGTATTTGCTCTCTTGGATCTACTTTTTTGGACTTGTTGGGATTTATGTAATCATAGCTTATGCTCGGGACAAGTTTTCTGCAACAAAACATATCAACTACAGGATGATTCAGTTCGTAGTCATATTTATTACCACACTGGTGATTGTACTTTTCTTGAAATTCACCTACTTTGAGGTTACTGATCTCCTGACTAGTGCGCTGGCGTTCATTCCTACCGGCTGGGGTATTCTATCAATTGCTCAGGTGCTCCGGCCCTTTTTACAGACCACAATATTGTGGGACACTGTGGTTTCTCTGGCCCGAATTTATGATTTAGTGTTCGGCATCATCGTCATGGCTCCAGTGGCTCTCTTGTCATGGATGCCTGGGTTTCAGTCAATGCAAACTCGAATTCTTTTCAATGAAGCTTTCAGCAGGGGCCTTCATATATCTCAACTTCTTACTGCCAAATAATATCCTTTCAAAATTGACTAGAGGTAATTCCCTTGATGTATCTGAATATTTGATTATGCCTATGTAACTATGCCTATGTAACTCATCACATAGTGATGAATTTACTTTGTGGTAATTTCTGTTCACTGCTTGTTGCAGATACATATATTATGTTACTTAAAGGTAAATTGAACTATATAACACCAATCATACCATGTGCCTGAAATTAGATGAACTTAGTATTTTAGTCAATCTTTTTTGGAAATAATAGATCACACTTGTAAGACAATTGCCAGAAATGAAGCTTAATACTCACTTTTGTGAACAAGTATTATATTTTGTTAGAATATTGCGATGTTCGTAGTACAAATTTGACTTAAATTTTAGGTATTATCTTTTGCAGTGTATACTTAATGTTATTTTGTGCACATACGTCATAGTTAGCTTAATATAATTCACTTATTCCGTTCTGATTGGAAAATTTTCATCTTTGTGTTTCTTCTCAGATATTGAGACCTCATTCATCCTAGGACATTGATGCCAGATAAACAGACGATATATTCCACTAAATGAGGAAGCTTTAGTATGGAACACATGATTCACTCTGCATCACTAGCCCTAGATATGAGAAGGAACAAAGTTAATTTGATTTTATCAACCTCGTCTTCCTTTGTGCAGTAATATGCTGTATCTATTCTTTTTATGTTATATTTCATTTCGTCTCTTACAGTTAACTAGCAATTTTCTGGTGTCGTAGTTATGTTAGTGATCCCCTAGGGAGAACATTGCCTTGCCATATTCCATCACATGGTATTCTCCCAATTTTGTTGTACATATTGTCCATATTTTCATGGCCTTAAATTCAATAAAATCAGCAACAGAGAGATGAAATCAGTTGAACCATAAATAAGGTACTGAAACTGCATCTCTGAGCAAGTATCGTTCTATGTATAATTGTCTTCAAGTACTGGATACATTGCAATATATCAGACTATCTGGTCATTTACATACCTTCCTACTCTGAATTTAGTTACTTTGTCGATTATGATATGTGAATAATCTTAATACAATGCCTCTGAGGAATCAATTCTGTTCTGATATTGTTTCCAGTGCAAGTTATTCCTATTCCCTGAATATTATGGTTACTAGTTCTACACTTTAGCTGTGTCAATGTTTCAATGATCTGTTTCCGGTGAATATGTCTCTGTCGTTGCGTGCTCTCTCTCGTTCTTTGTGTTGATTTATGGGACCCTAAATTTGGAAGCAAGTCCTATTTCAAGAATCAAGACTGACCAAACTGTCTGAGGATAAATTCATGGTATGTGTCGTTTGCTTTATCATCGGAGTGGCAGCCATGAGTTTGTAGTGTCATAATCTTTTGAGAAGTTTTATTTATTTCGCATGGAAACCGAAAGGGAAAAGGAAAAAAAAAAGAAGAAAAAGGACGCGAGGAAATAGAGCACTTGAAGGTCTGTAACAATGCAAGTTACAAGGCTGTGCAGATAGACTGATATTAACAATGGGAAAGCCGAAAGGAATTGAGTGGTTAGTATGACAGCGAGCACGATACTCCTTCCTTATGGGCCTTTAAATCAATTACTGTCATGGTGTCGTTTTGTAATAATTTAATTTTTATGCTGTTAATTGTCTGAGTCGTGTATCTTGATTGTCTTTTGCCGCAGTATTTGTATCTTCGTATCATTCACGGTTGTAAGTTTCTGATATGCAACAGCAGCACCATTGCTCTGGGATCCATAGCTTAAAATGAAGATTTGTCTCTCAGTTTAAGTGCCAGGTATCGTAATTTTTTTATGTTTTTCTTTTTTCACATCGTTTCTTTGAGCCTGCACTGGTTCCAATTTCTGTACTCATCTTTCCACTGATACAACTGTTTAGTTTTCCTTTCTTCTATCGCATTCAGGTCTCACTAAAAACTGAAGGCTGTTTCTGCAACTTGAATTTATCAAAGTCCAGGTGACATCACCTGCTTTTGAGTAGCACCACTTGGATTAGGTGCTGTTAGACTTTGCTTTAATGAGAACAAGTTTTAAGTATCGGGGGAAGAAAGAAAACCCAAAATCTCGAGATACCAATGTATGACCTGTTAACATGGCACTCACTCTCCTTAGCGGGTAGAAATGTATCACGTGAGCCGTAGAAATGTATCACGAGCTACGGCTCACAGCTACTTGACTAGCCAATATATACTTTGTTCTATTTTATGGCTTTTTCAGACAACGAGAAGAGGTGTTTCGTTCATGATCAAATGCAGAACATGTGTTTTGATCTTCTTGCATAAGCTACATATCAGTTGCACAGTTGCGACGTATTCATAAATATAGGAGTACTTGAAGAAAGACGACCCGTTCTTATCTGGCACGTTATGCAGCTGTGAGTTGCGTGTTACAGATGAAGGTGATTTAGAACAACAGTTCAACTTCAAAGTCAAGTACCTTTAAATCTGAAAAATATTGAAACAGTTTAACTCTGCTGCTGAGCTGAACACATATTGTTGACACCTGCTTTCGTGCTTTCCTATGACATATGATTTCTTGAATCAAAACGCTATAAATATAAAATGCAATATAAGCGATTGTGCGTATGGCAATCAGTAGTAGCTTGCGGAAACCATGGTCCCTGCGTAATTGTGCACAAGCACTTCTGCGCGAGAAACATTTCCAAAACCTGAAAGGCTTATCATTCCCTTCAATTTCAAGTGGCAGTTCCAAAATAGCACATTAAGTTGCAAGATTCAGGATCATACCCGATTGAGCTGCAACCAGTAGAAACATCAATACATGTATAATCCCCCAAACAACAGGGGCTAAAAAAAATCACGTAACAATTAGCTATGAAGCCCCTGTCATCAACAATTATAGTTCTTCTTCTGACAATCTGTGTTTGCAGCAGTTTTGGACAATTTCCCTTCCAAATCCGTCATTGCTAATTACAATCCTACAGGTACTTTCTCATAAGCAACACTCTCCCTGAATCTTTTTGGAAGAACCGACTGGCCACCAAACCTCTGCTGTAAGTAAATAAGGATGACAAACACCAGACCGAGACAAGATATAAGGATATCCCATGTCGTTGAAAAGAAATTCATTCCAGGGTTCGCATATATATACCAAGGATCAAATTTCCACGAAGAAGTATGGGCCCTAATTAAATCATAGCCATGTGGCAGCAACCGAACGATTGTTGTCCCAACATAATATGGAAGGGAAAGAGCCATTTCTTTGGAGTCGAAGAAGACATTGAACATTATTTGCGGTAGCAGGAAGGCGTCTAGAATGAAACCACCATACGACTTGACATCACGCCAGAAAGGAAGGGAAGGGTTAGAGCTAAGATTTATACGTCGAAATGGTTTCTTTTGTGAACCCCTTATTTTCTGCACAAACCAAACAATCAGGGCCCCACATATATGTAGAGGCAAAGAGTACCAGATAGCCTTCATTTCGGCTCCCCACAAGGTTTTTGAGCTCTCATGTTCGGCCCTTGCAGACCATGCTAATTGCAGGAGACGGGACTCAAGAAGAAAAGCTACCATTGTGATAACCCTCACTAAAACTTCATTAACTTCAAGCCATCCACCACTTCCAAAAAGAACCGTTTTCTTAGTGGGGCTTGACAGAAAAAATGCTTCCATATTCAACAGCAAAGGAATCATGTGTCCTAGCGTGATGACAACAAGCATAACAACTGAAATGAATGCTAGGACATCTGGATGCCTTTTCACATGAAATAGCTGCAACCCAACAAAGACGCAGGTTAAAGTGTTTGAAATCAAAACCATGGTAATCTCAAAATCCATCCTCCAAAAGACATCGTCAACTTGGCTCATTGTGAGTGAAGTTGCAGATAAATCCAGATGGTCAAAGTAGAGAGAATCTGACTTTGCACGTTTGCTTTCAATAGTTCCCTTGACCACCTCACCACCATCTGCATCCCGAGGAGGAAACTGAATGTTGATAAAGATATCACAGTCCAGTTTACTTGTGTTCAGTGGCACATTTCCACCCATTTCACGATTCCAACAGCCTACCATACAAAGGCGTCCAGCTCCGATATCATATATCCCTTCAGCAGATATTACTATAGTTTTGTTTGGTGCTAAAAATCCACCACCCACCTTAAATTCGTCTTTAGGAGAAAAAGTTATCTGATAGGTAAGATTAAGCAAGCTAATGTTCTTACTACTTAACGGGATAGCAGAATTTGTCGGTACTATTGAAGAGCGGTAGTATGGATAGATATCCTGCACAAAACGATCACCAACAAACACAGAGTGAGCTTTTCCCCAGGCTCCTTGTCCCTTGCTATTTCTCACATTCATGTCAAATTTCATATCTGGGGAGTAGGGATCAGGGAAATTCTTT
Organism: Mesembryanthemum crystallinum; assembly: GCA_030267885.1. NCBI lineage: Eukaryota > Viridiplantae > Streptophyta > Magnoliopsida > Caryophyllales > Aizoaceae > Mesembryanthemum > Mesembryanthemum crystallinum. Next base: position 22,125 of record BSSO01000488.1, read on the forward strand.
CCTTTGTGCTTGAAGTCTTTCTTCTCGGCACAATATTTCTTCGCTCTCTCAATTTCAGTATAATCATATTTCATCTCTGGAAGTGCTGCCCTCATGGACCCAGCGGCTCGAATTTCACTTCTATCAAAGTACCCTGGTTCATCCACACTCTTGTTACTCCAAATATTCCCATTAATGACACTCGGAGTTCTAATTGTCAAAGACGCAGGAAATGTAAAATTCACCCTGACAGAGCAATCCCCGACAGAAGCACTCAGTGGAGAATCCGTGAAATTCAAAATCCTACAAGCAACAAAGCAAAGCTGACTGTTTCCTTCATTCCATGATCCCTCAGCAATCAATGCCCTACTAAGATCCAATGGCTGCCTATAACCATGACGAATATCACTATTATTCGAGAAACCAAAAGCAACCCGAACCATCCTCTGATCAGAGCAATCGATTTCATTCAACGACATAAATCTTGGCAAGAACCCAAAAAGCACATCAAGCTGACTACAATTCCTACCTTCACACGAGCTGCTATACCCCAACTCGAAATTATCCGACAAGCTTAGAAAATGATAACAGCTTCGAAACGGCCCTCCCAACCCAATCGATACATTCGCCAAAGCATTACTCCCACTTTCAAACCCACCATCCATCGCATCCTTAATCAATGTATAATCATAATTTATCCTAGCAAAACCCGTAATCGAAATCGGCTTAAAATAACTATCACTACCCTCAGCATTCAAGCTCTCCAACATCCCAGTAACCAAACTAGAAGTTATAACTGAACTATTCGGATAATTAGACTTAAACACAACATCAAATTCAAGAGGCTTACCGATGGGAACTCGTTTCGTTCCAAATCCGACCATACAGAGCTGTCCAGAACCCGAATCCCAGAACCCAGAAAGCAGAAACCTCACACTCCTCGGAGTATTAACCGGAAATCTCGGCCCCCCATAAACATTAAGCAAATTCCGGCGTCGAATCCTGAAAACTCTGACCACCAACGTTGCCTCGATCTTGACAACCCCATCAGCAACGGTCTTGAAAACGCTTCGAGGGCTGAGATTCGCGGATATCTGGGAATTGGGTCCAAGCAACTGGTCGCCATTGATGACGTAAGCGCCGGAAAAGCTCGGAACTTGGGTTGTGAAGAGGCGGGTTCCGGTTGGGGTTGATTCAGCGACGAGTTTGTTGCAGTGTTGAGGATATGAGATTCTTGAGGGGATTGAGTGAGGTTGGTTGATAACTTGGCGAGATGAAGATGGGGAAATGGTGGTGAGAGAGAGAATGAGGAGGAAGAAGAAGAAATGGGGAGGAGAGAGATTGAAGGGATAAACCCTAATGGAGGATAGAGGGGAGAAGAAGCAGAGAGTTGCCATTGGCGTTGAATTTTGAGTATAGGAATGATCCAGGAATCAAAATTATAGTGACTTAGTTTTTGTTCTCTCTTGCTCTCTTGAGTGTTGACCGGATCCTTTGGAGATCAAAAATTTTGTCCAGTCTTCGCCTTGCTTATCACGGCGTGCACATGAGACAAACCTGTATGTGTCGAGCTGGCGAAAGTTGACCCGACTTAAAAAAATCAATCTGACCTGCAATAAATGATCTAGCCGTTTAAGTGTGTCATTTCATGGTTCTCATTTCGTGATCTATGTAGTTTTGCAACTTATTTTATTTGTCTTGTATTAATATTCATTTTCAATTCAACTCAGCATGAACACACTCTTAAACCCTATTTATATAAGTTGTAGAAACCTGAAAATCAGAGATAAATTGCTACTTGAAGATTGAGTCGAATCAACTCGGCCTAAAAATCGATCTACAGCAAAACGGAACTAGAACTGATCAACCTCTTTGACGTATCTTTGTATCAATCCAGGGTCTGTTCATTTAGTTCGGGTCATTCAGTTCAGTTTAATTTAGGTGATTTAGATCAATTCCGGTTCAGTTCAGTTCAGTTCAGTTCAATTTAGGCGTTCAATACTTTCTGTCCAACTGAACACACCCTTGATAGATTGAATGTGCTCTATGTATTCCACCACAACAAACGCCTTAGATTCAGATCTTGACAACCTCAGGCTCACCTTCCATACTGACGGGGTCAGGAGCATTCACTAAGGAGTGACCAATTCATTATTCAATTCATGTTTATTGTCAGGCTCTCTCTTGTATACTCTCCCTTATACTGTATTAACCATCAGCCTTAGACCCCCTCTTTTCTTTTTACATCAGATAGCTTCTATCTCTTCATATCTTCAAATTTGTCTTCTGAAAGATCTTCTCTTCACATGGTGGAACCATATTCTACAAGATGATTTTCAACATCGAGTCTCGGATCATCAGAACAACATGAAGAGATGAACAAGTTTTTCCCGATTGCGCAAAAAACCATGGATATGCAGGTGGTCTGTAGGCATGAAAAGTGCTACTTGAAGGATGAATTTACAATTTTTTCTTTTATTACACACATTTTCAACATATTGTATATATTACAATTAAATCAAAAACAAATTATGCCCTTCACATCCGTAAGGACCCCAATACTAAACAGTATAAACAGACATATACAGAGTGTTTCAAAGGCTGCACACACAAACGATCAGACTTCTGACAGGCGCGCTCTGAAGAAAACCTGTTTCTTAACAAGCACACACCACACTTTCTGTTTTCTTTTCTTCTTTTTTTTTTTTTTTTGAATTTCTTTAATCTGGCTTGTATTTATGTCTTCAGCAATTCCTGCAACAAGAGAATTAAAGAGATATATCTCCAATATACAATATCATACACAAGGCGACTTCAGCTGTTCCGTCACCAAGAGAGTTTTTCTTCTGATTTTCATTTCTATAGCTCAATGAATCGCCTGCAATCAATTCCTTTGTCAGAAAATGCTTCCACAAGCTTGGGAAAGAGCTTGGCTAGCATGATTTTGAAGCCTGTAGAATTTCCCTTTTCGTGCTCAGTTCTGGTCTCGAAACCAATGGGAGCCCCTTCCATATAAGCTTTGCAGGCAGATAGAATATGCTGTGAACGTCTTTCAAAATGCTCTTCAACAAGGCCTTCAAAATGCTGCACAAGTCAAGCACATAAATTTCAAGTTTCAATTTTGGACATGAGAAAGATCACCCTTTAAAGCAGAAGTCATAAGTATTAATTTCTGACAGAATCAGTTGAGATTTTGAATCACATAAAACCCTCATTTGTAACCTGTCCAGTAATTCGCCTTCTCTCCCTGTCTCATAATTTACTACTCAATCACATCAAAACTTTGAGATGAATATTTTTGTCTCTGATGATTATATGTCTGGTGAAGGGAACTTTTGTGTAGGAGAAGAAAATGTCAAAGCTTCAGGAGTGGGTTCCGAAATAAATAATTGACTCCATGCATCTAAATTCTAAAAGGAAAATCCCAGATCTTGTAGTTCTGTTTGAATATGAAAGGCTGGATCAGAGTACTAAGGATAATATCGAACGAAATTCAATGTCATGATGCACGTAATAATAAAAAAAATCAACCATTGACAAGAAGCTATCATGATCAAAAAGCAATTTTAAAAGGAGAAGTTCAGAGAACACAAGTGAGATGCAAGCATGATGCCACTACAAGTACCAAAGAAGCAGCCTGTTTAATTTATTTTTCCCCCTTTCTTTTTATATTTTGATCATAAACATGTTGGAGGTTGGAAGTGATCAATGTACCTTGGGTGGCTTCCGTAGTAGGTATAGCATAGATTTGCATGTGCCCAGGTATGCATTTTCGTTGTAGCTCACGGAATTCTTCTCTCCCTCTGCTCTCCCTATTTGTTTGTCATAGCCCGCTTCGTTGAAATAAGGCTTCTCATTAAGCACGAGGGCCTGAAGGGAGAGAAGAACTTGAAGAATAGTGGAGTTCCCTGGATTCCAAACTTCAGAGCCAGTGCCATTCCATGTATTGAGGAGGCTGAGACACACCTTTCCTGACTCGTAAAGGTTTGGATTGAGACGCAAACCACCAGAGTGGTAATGCACCAGCTGCACAAGATATATGCAAAACAATATCACATCATTATATTTGTTTTGGAATTTAGGCCCTCTATTCAGTAAAAAGTATGCAAAAGCATTAAAAAAAATATCTGAAACTCAATATGCAGAAATATTCGAATAAGAAATGACAGAAATGAACACTTACAGGTGGTACATGAGGATAATCAGGAGGAAGCGTCATGTCGAAGAAGAAAAGACCATCATGGTATGGAGTTCCAGGAGCACCAACAATGGCTGCACGAAGCAAATCCATCCTCTCCTCATAGATACGGACAAAGATAGTTTCTGCTTCAGTCAAATTAATCTTGTCAGTAGTAGATCAGGAAAAGAAGATTGTAACATATCTTGCATATAACTAACTTAATGTGGGGTTTACTTCGATGTACTAATGATATAATGCAATGAGCGTTATATAGGTACACACATGCTCATTGTTACTCATAAAATTTGTAGTAGTTATTACGATGTAAATATCGATACTACTTGTCATGTAATTGATTACATGACTGTCACATCACTCCTCCTTTCTTTCCCCCACCTCTACTTGCTTTCACTTAATAAAGTGATGCAATCCATTGTAATCACATTTAAGTCAATGAGTCATAAGTGTTTGTTTCTGAACTTGAATTTGAAATCCGGATTTGAGATGATTTTATAAATGATTGACTTGACCAATTGTGGACTTGGAATTGAGCCAATTCCATGGCCTTCCATAATGGCTCAAAATCAGAGGTTTTCATTCGAGACCCTACCACCTTGTCATTTGAAATTTTTCTTTCTTTCCTTTCTTCCCTTAGCCTCTAAATTCTAATGCAATATCATGCTAAATATAAAATAAAAAACTTAAAACAAATCTGGAATTTCAAATTCGATTCCCAAACATAGCATAGTTATTCAAAGTCCCCATATCAAAGATAGGAAGTATTAATTCTTGCAGCATGAAAAAAGAACCACAAATTGTTATGATTATGGTCTTACCGGGGAGATCTTTCTCTAGAATGCTCCATTCCTGCTGGACCTTTTTCACCCAACCCTTTTTCATCTGTAAAAACAAATTGCAAAACATGATCATACGGTTCAGCAACTTCAATTAAATTTGAGGTTCTGAGGAAAAATATAGCCTTGCCTGAGATAATGCTGCTCTCTCGCCAACGCCATTAACAAAGTGATGGTCAGAGCAATCACCAACCACATCAAACTGTATAAATGGTCTTGATCCTTTGTTTCCTGTCAAGGGTGGAAGTTCTGCATTCTCTGAACTCTCTTTAAGTTCTTGCTTCAAATTCATTTTCCCATCTGCATCAAATTCATTGCCTATCATTGTGGGGATGCTTGAGAATATGTCACAAGAGTCAAGAACGTCTTGTCCATAAAAAATGTTGCCTTCATCGATTGTATGGGCACATGACGTTGCTTGTGGCAGAGATGGTGAGCCATGTGATCCGAAGAAATTTGCAGAAATGCTTGTAAAGAGAGCCATGGCAGCATGAGAAAGGCTGAAGAAACGAGAGTTCCTCTGGTCATTTTGACAATCTACTGTGGCATTGATGTCTGATAAATCCTGAACATAGATATATGCTAAGATTACTTTCTTTTCTTCTTTTTTTTCCCCTGGTGGGATCACGAAGGATGTCTAATATATATGCAGCAGAGAGCATAAAAAATAAAATAAAAATCACCTAATATCCCATTTATGACAGCACCAACAGAATCTAATCGTGAAATATATCATCATGATTATTGCCAGGACACATTTGTCATGACGAATTCAAGAGCATATCATATATTTTAAGATGGAAAAAATGTGAAGATTATCTGTTGTCCAAAATGGTTGAACTTGAAATAAATTTCAGATGTTGAACTTGAATTAAATTGCAGATAAATCAGAAGTCATACAAATAATTCTTTACCATGCAAGGAGCAAATACACAAAGAAGGCCAAGTTCACCCTCTGACAGTATCTGTAGGATATAGCACACTTTCCAAAACCATTCCATTTTTAAACAATGTGTTCTTTCTAATTTTTTGGGGGGAGGGGGATGGTGGAGAAGGATACCTGATGGTCCTCAGATTGTCTCTCATACTCAGCCATCTCATCATCAAATCCAGTAACATTTTCTTCATGGAGAACATGAGTTGCTACTGACCCATCATCTTTTTCCATGCGAAGTATTTGGTAAGGAGCAGCCTGAAACAATGAAATCCCATAGTACTTAGCAAGGTTTATCATAAATTAGTTGAAGCCAACGAATATGCCCTTGTTTGTCCAACCCAATAAGCTAGAACAATAGGAACTAGCCCCATCTTGAATCATAAATCAGTATACTCCTATCCGTTTAAGCATTGCGAGGATTTCCACTCTAACGCAGTTCAATCTTTCAAATTTATGCCTGCGGCACCAGTTTCAAACTAGTAAAAACTTTTATATCCTAGGCCTATGAGTAGCAAGCAGTTAATTATTCCTAATAGATCTTTAATGTGCGTACCTCTGTAGTAGATCCACTAGCCCATTGCACCACGATATCTCCATCTTTAAAGCCAATAACATTGCCGATAGAGGACAAGAAACATATCCTCTGGGCTTCACTCAAATCTACGTCATGGTCCTTGCTTTCAAATGTATGTGCATTCTTCATTGTCATTCTGTCAGATTGATCAACAAGCTGGTCCTTCTCTGATCTGAAGACAATGTCGCCAATGCTAAAAGAGAAGTCGGGGTGCTCAACTAATTCATACGCGCTCACTGTTTCATCCGTCCTCCCCTCATCTAAATCTTTAGCACTCCATGTCACCTTGACAGTCAGCTCATTTGCATCTACATATCTCACAACGCCCCATCTTTGACTTGTAGAAAGAATCAGATCGTCAGAACTTGCCTTCTGTAAAACAAATTGTTCAGGGAAAAAGTCATGAGCATTAACAACGCTGGCTGGGAAGAGAGAGTGTGAATCCAAGCCCGTTGAGCAGCTACCATCTTGCCACATGACATCTACTTTGATCTTTTTCTTCACAATGGAAAACATCTCATCAAAGTTAGAATTGAAGTCTCTTCTTTGCAATCCAACTTCTGATTTGTTCTGACACATAACACCGAGGTTGCTGCTCAGATCAGCAACTGGAAGGATACACCAGTCCCCAAGCTGCCAATTTGCATGGGGAAAGCACGACAACAGGGTCAAGTTTTTGGGATCCAGCTGGCGGGGTGGAGGGGGTAAGGTACTGCTAACTCCAACTATAGCAGAGGAAATCCAGTCAACGCATACAAATCCCACTTCCACGGAGAAAATGGTTCCTTCGTTCTGACTCTTTTTGGATATGCCACATAACCAGCCAGTTGATTTTGATCCCATAGGGAGACCAACATTAATTCTTTGCCCAGGGTGATACGGATACAGTGAATCATCAAGTAAATTAGGAGAAAGTAACGACAACTTCGCTTGATCAGTTGCCATGATTTCACCCTTTGTTCCATCATCAAACAGAATGCCAACATTGTCAATCACTTTCTCCACCCTTCCAAGCCATGGACCATGAATCACATAATCCCCAACCAGAATAGACCGCATCCTCAAAAGTTTTTCTGAATTCACGTCCCTTATGAATTTACCAAAAACATTTTCCAGGTCAACAAACGTTTTTACATTAACTATTTTACCCATTTGTCCAGATGGATTTGCCACAGAACATACGATGTCCCCATGTACGAACCCTCTCTCAAATGAGAGAAAATCATCAATTTTTCCGATACTGTCCTCAAGGTTGGAGAAGATACTCTGAGCACGTCCACTATATATGGAAAAGATATCATCTTGATCGTCAGTGCTGGTCTCACTGAAACTATCAACATCAGAATCACCAAAAAATTCCATGGTCATGGTTCCTGCATAGTACATACACCAATACATGAATTAAAATATAGGAGCTAAAAGATGAAGGGAAAATTTCGTAAAAGAATGGTTTTGGAACCAACTACTTCGCAGTAGCAGGTGTAAATTTGGCCCGTCTCACATAATATTCACAATTTAACATAGACCTTACATTGAGAGATACACTAGAAGAGAAGTAAAACAGACGTACTTTGGAGCTCTGGTAGGCGTTGAACAACTTCACAGATAAATGAACTGCTCGCCAACTGCAACAGGTATAAATCTGTCTGTGCAATCTTCACTTGGCAAGTACTGCACAAAGGACTTGCAGGTGGTTGAGATTCCCCCCAGAGTGACCTGATGATAGTGTGTTCCTTGTCGAGATGATTCCTCGACAGAGAGATAGATAGGTATCCCCAACAGGAGATAGAATGCCAAAGGAGATTTGCCCCTAAAGATAATAGGAGTCAGTTTATGACTCCTAAATGCCAAAGGAGATTTGCCCAACAAAATGGACTAAAAGTTGCCAAAGGAGATTTGCCCAACAAAATGGACTGATAATTGCCAAAGGAGATTTGCCCAATTTAAATGGACTGAAAGTTGCCAAAGAAGATTTGCCTTAGAATTAACTATGATTTTAACGAAAAGGAGCTGCTTAACAAGTTCTACTCAACGACCACACAACTAAGGCTAAATTAATTTGGACACAGATTGTAATGGAGGAACAAGTGAACAAATAGGAGTACTACCCAACAGATGATGATCTCTCCTCAGGTATTGCCTGTACAGAGTCACCCAACTGAAGCGTTGGTACTGTTTTGCCAAAGGAGATTTGCCCTAAAGAGCTAATTTTTTCTATATATTTATCTAGGAAGCTATGTGGTTCGAAAGAACGGAGCTTTCGGAACACGGTTCTGTTGCCAAAGGAGATTTGCCCAGGAAAGCTAAATCCTCAGATACAGATAGTTATGTAGCCAATAAATATAGATATATATTTTGCCAAAGGAGATTTGCCCCCAAACGGAGTCAACGCATCAGTGAACCAGCGAGGATCTGCCCACAAGACTTTCAGAAATCAACAAGCAGCCTCAATAAATAACAGAACTCTTCATTTTTTTCCCTTATTTTTTTTTTTTCTCGGATAAATTCACTGAAGCTAAAGCACTAGAGCACTTCCAGTTGCCCGCAATAGAACAACCACAGCAACCAGATTAAAACTTCCATTGGACCTGTCAAAACTGAATTGTTAGTTTTCTCTCAGAATATACCAGATTAAAGCTAGCTAATGAAACGAAATCCAAAATCATGAAAAGCATACTTTAAAGAAGTCTGCCTGAATCAATAATCTAATGTAAAATGAATTACTTTCTGCTTTATTATCTTTATCTTCTATTCTTCATCAGTTACAAACCAGGGAAGTTTAGAAATGCAATTCAATTTTCAGGTTTCACAAGAAATATGTTGCTTAAAATTGGAATTTACTACATTACAAAGCACCAAATTTGAAGCAGGAGATATACCAAATAAATCAGATAGGCAGATTCACTTCTACAGCTTTTCAAAATCTAGAACATGTCAAAATTCTGAACTACTATGTTACAAATTTGAAACATGCCTTCCTTCACTTTCAAAAAATTACCAAAACCTACTAAAACCTCATCTTCAGCATCAAATTATTTATCAAAGGAAGTTTTCTGAATCAAAGGAAGTTTTCATCTTTATCAAAGGAAGTTTTCTGAATCAAGATTGGACTTTTTTCTCTTCTCTTCTTTTTATTTATTTAATACTCCATTTTGGCTACAACTTGAATATGGATAACTATATAGAACAAGACAACAAGCTATACACCTCATCCAAGATACAACTTGAAAAACCCAAACCTCAAATTAAAAGCACAAACAGCAAATCTCTAACTTTAACATACTCAAACAAACCAAACTGAGATTGTTCTCACTAGATCCAAACCCAAGCAAAACTAAAGAAAAATGGAGAGAATGAACAGTGAGTATAATACCATAGAAATTAAAAAATGCTTTTAGTTAACTTTATGAATCAAAACCAATATACCCACATCAAAATATACTAAAAAGAAAAAAATTTCAAATAAATATAGCCACCAACTTACCTGAATCGAATATGAAGGAAGGACTTAAAGATTGACCATTGATGCTTCAAAACCCATGAAAATTTCCCTAAAATCTGATTGCAGGAAACAAACCCAGATGCTGAAACACTGATATTTGTATAGTGAACTTGCCCATAAAAATTCTTCCCTCACTTTATTTCACTTCTCTTTGAATTCAACAAATTCCCACTAACAGCAGAAAGAAGTAAACAGGGAAATTAGGGGAGTTGAGAGAGGCCTATGAGCAGCTCCTCCCCCAAATCCCACCCATCATCACTTAACATTGCAAGACTTGTAGAATTTCTCTCAGCTGCTTTTTTTCTCTTTTGTATCTCCTCTTTGTGAATTTCTTGCTCTTGGAGGTCTTTTGGCTAACAGTTGTTTGTGGGCAATGGAGTGATATCACAATTCACAACTGAGAATTAATGAGATGTCGATAAATATACTTATTTAACAATCGGAAGAGGTTAAAGGGAGTACGAGGGAATTATTATGGCGTATATACCAACAGCATCGCTTTCTCTCTCCAACATCCATCAATCATCAATCCACAATCAAATATTCAAGGAAAAATTCCACTTTGGTTACCTGAGGTATGGCATAATCATTTTTTGGTGACCTTAATTTTGCATATTCCCACTTTGGTTACCAGTAATTT
>BSSO01000489.1:0-32770 GCA_030267885.1 Mesembryanthemum crystallinum
CACAATAAGTTGAAAAGAACATGCCCTTAGAAAAACAAGAAAAAAGAAAAAGAAAAAGAATAGTTAACAATGTGAAATAAGAAAAGTCCTCAACATGTATGTTTATTGTAATTTTTAAGACATATAGTGCATATTTATTGGAGTTGTGGAGTGGGACTTTAATGTGAAAATCATCGGTAATATTTAAAAAGACTAAATCATACATCTACTTAGAGAAGAGGGGAAAAAAAAATTCATTGTCAATATGCAAGCTTTAATCAATAAAGATTTTTCTCCCTTTGATGACTTCTTTTTACATAAATTTATATTACTTGAAGAGAGGAAAAACGTTTACAATGCTGGTGATTAATGTTTTCACAAATATGTTGATAGTGTACCCTTTGCCTGGTATTATTTTTATTTTATTTTTTTGGGTTTTTTTTTTATTTTTTTGTGTTTTCTAACAAATTATCTAGGTAAAATTAAAATATTACAAAGTTATTTTTCTATATGAATATAATATTATATTTTCTTCATGTAATTGAATTCTGTTTGTACAAGTTCAAGTTAAAGTTAGAAGCAATTTAAAAATTAGGAAAAACTTTATTTTGGGTACCCGATGTTAGGATTAATTGCAATTTGGGTACTTGTCTTTTCAATATTCTCATTTTGGGTACCTGAAATTTTAAAAATTGTCTTATTTTGGGTAATTTCATTAACGGCGTTAAAAACTCTGTTAAAATGCTGACGTATCATTAAGAAAAAAATTCTTTAAAAATTTCTAAAAATTATTTAAAAAAGTTCAAAAGTTATGAAATGTTTATCTTTAGTTATTTAGAATTTTTTACAAATTTTTGGGAATTTTTAAAATATTTTTTGATTGATAACACGTCACATGTTAACGGAATTTTTAACGCCGTTAGTGAAGTGACCCAAAATGAGACAGTTTTTAAAATTTCAGGTATTCAAAATGAGAATATTGAAAAGACGGCTACCCAAATTGCAATTAACCCTAACATCAGGTACCCAAAATGAAATTTTTCCTAAATATTACATATATTTTTATATTTACAAACGTAGTAGTGAATTGATGAAGTACATAAAAAAAGGGTAAGATAGCAGGAACGCAAAATATCATACTAACATTAAATATAGAGTCAGCTTTTGTACAAGCCATGAAGTTTTCTCTATTGCAGCTTGCAAAATTGGTTTCACACTTTTTTCCTTTGGTGCATATTTTTTCACTCCTGTATGAATTATATCTACCCAAGCATGAATATGTATCTATCACTTATCAGCAATATAGCTATGAACCAGTACCAACGAAAGATGGGAATATTAGCTGTTTTTTTTTTTTTTTTTTTTCTCTACGCTAAAGTAAGGAAGGGGGCAACCACCTATAACTCAGTCCTGTTGGGCATTACCATACTAGCCCCCTGCGGTATGGAATGCCCGATTTGAGCCATAGCTGCTTCTCACATAGAGAGTCCGCCACCACAGCACACACAAGTGCTAGTGAGTTGAACGAACTGTCATGATAACCTCATAGGGGTCCAACTCTAGCCCATCTACTTGTACAAAGTCAAGCATTACTAATGCAAGCACTCTCAACCTTAGACAAGTGGATATAAACCTCAATCACTAAGTTACTACTCATGTGAATATGATATATGAATATTATCTAATGGTATTATAGTACTCAGTAATGAATATAAGTGAATCTTCAGATCAAAAGATGACTAGAGTACCTAGTAGTAATAAAATGACCATACTCCTAACAAACCTAATGTCAATAGTGTACAGTAAACTGGAGGTGTAAACTTTTCCAAAAATTCACACACCTTGTAGTTGTTGTTGCTGTTGTACTGAGTGGGTCCAGCAATAATGTGGATTGATTAAAAAAAAAAAAAAAAGCCAGCTGTAATAATTCCACCATAAAACTAGTAAGCAGCTTTCAATGTGTATATTGCCCCCCTAAAAATGCATTGGCATTGGCATTGGCATTGGCCCCTCCAAGTTTTCTTTTCAAACCTTTTTGTAAAGGAGAAATTTTTTTAACCCAATCACCTTCTCTCATTATTTCTTTTATTACACTTTATGCCCTTCTTTACAAGGGCATCATAGCCATAGCCAATTAGCTATAGGGATATCTTAATAGAGTACTATATTGTTGTCAAAAAAAAAAAAAAAAATAGAGTACTATTATTTTATTATTATATATAAATATAGATATAAATATAAATTGCCACTCATTTTTTTTAATTTATTTAATTTGCCCCTATTTTTACGCCATACATGTGGCAATATCTTTATTGGTAAAATGATGGGACCCAATTATATGACATAATAATATCTGTATGCAATGTAAATGGTACCTGCCCCTCATTTTTATTTTTTTTTTATTTTTTTTTTCTGTCTTGGTGGTTCAAAAATGTAGACGTCTAGAAGAAAAAGTCGAGACAAAAACTTCTCACTACTCTATACTCCCTAGTAATTACTCCACCTAATTTAGTACTATTACCCCTTATAAAAAGTGGTCTTACTACAAGTTGAATTTCCTATTTTTGGTTGGTGTAATAATTTTTGCTTCACTGGAGTATATGATATTGACACCATTTACTGTACTGTCAATTACTTACACATTTTACAGGCTTATACCTACAATAACAGTAAATAAAAATGATATTTGTCAGTTTTGTGCTAGCTAGGGCACTTAAATATTCCCTACAGTTTAATTACTATCAAAAATAGTGGATAAGTTCAAATTTATTTTTTTCTAAATGTAAAAGGATATATATTTAGTTAATTGTAGTATAAATTAGAAGAAAAACAAGCCAATTTAGACGTATTGCAAATTTAGATTTTAGATGCTAATTTTCAGAGATTTTATTAACTAAACCAGCTGAAACTTACAACTTCTATATTTGTCAATAAATATTATGAGCCTATGCTAGCCTTTCCTTAATTAACATGAATTAAGTTAAGTTTCAACCCTTAAATTCCATTTGTGTTCTACCGAACGTGTTTGTGGACCCTTAATTATTTGAAGGACCTTTAGTTTTGCTCTAACCTGATAAGTAAATAAATTGTATGTAATATTTGGTGCCTTGCAGTACTTTAGCATGATGAGATTGAAACCTAATACTACCCCTCCTCTGTTATGTGGTTCATGATTATTGGGTACTTCTTCCACATACACGACTATCGTTGAGTGGTAGCCAACTAGCCATAGAATAATTATCACTTTTTTTTTTTTTTTGGAATTAAGTTGTATTTGGTTGTAACCAAAGTTAAAATTTAAATCATACTCATCAATTTGATTGGACTCAAAACGTCTTTGAGTTCAACCAAGCATGCATGATATAAGCCAAATGAATGCATAAAATTTATTCAATTAAATCTAACAATGTAAATTTAAAGTACCCATTGTAAGACATTTCCATGCATATATGTTAACGAACTAATTAAACCAGACCAAACCATCAGCATGTTGAATTCTGTTTTGTCGGCAAAAACAAGTTATTAGTTAAAATGATTTGATTGTGCCTATTCAATTTCAATCATTTTCCATTTTTGCATAATGTCTAATAGGATTTATGTATGTGAGGACTCATAAAAATAAAACTGATACTCATCATATCCAACTGAGAAATGGAAGATACATACAAAAGCAAAATAATCCAATGATCAAGAAGCATATATATTGGCATGTCCATACATCCAGTCCTTTTAACCCAATACATATACATATAGGCGATGATGACAAGTTTCAACCCAGAATTCAATGCTAGTGTCCAAAAATGAAAAATCTCCAATAAAACCTAGCTAGGCTTGATTTGAATTGGAGAATTGCAGATTCAACTTGCATTGTCTATTCTCCAAATAAATCTCCATCAATCAGGTAAGTATGACTCAAATGAGGATAAATATAATTAATTATTTACATTTCCAGAGATATATTTTCAAATTCTAGCATTATAAACAAATTAAAGAGACATTGAGAAAGTTTTCCCTTAATCCCATCATCGTATAAAGTTCAGCTATATGCATCCTAGGAGAAATAAATAAATAAATAAAAAGAAAAAGAAAACTATATATCCTGTGAGTAAAACAAATTCTTAGGACTAAGCCAGAGATGGAGTTGCATTGAAGATAGCTGCTGTAGTGTAGGATGTCCAGCTTACTGCTCCATCTCGGGCCCAAAGTTGGCAATTCATCTGGCCTCTGCCCTGCGAACCGTTATCTTACAAAAAAAAAAAAAAAAAGATAAATTGAATTAAAGCTTTCAAAAGTTCACTTGAGAGAAAGAACATTCTTTGATGAAATTTTTATTTTTCCTTTTTTCATTCTTCTCAAGTACGGCATAACACACACACACAAAAAAAAAAAAAAAAAAAGAAAAAAAAAATCATATTTGATAGTTATGCAATTGTATTCCACCATCCATCATTATGTGTTTAAGATAAGATATATCAAGGTGAAACAAAGAAAATCCATACATGTAATTGTGAGAATAACTTACATGAATGAGGGGTGGCTTCAAAATATGTGTGGTTGTGAAAAAGGCGTCTATTGTTAGGCTTAGGGCCTACGAGCAAACCCTACCTTTTGATATAAACTTCTTCAAAATTACTTTTCTTATGTTTGGTGATAAAGGAACTACTAAACCTTACTAAAATGGACAATTGAGTTTACGGTAACAATTTATTACTCTCTTTGTACCAATTTATTTGGTAAGTTGGACTTTTATACGATTTTCAATTAATGGCGAATCTTGATTATTGTTTTTTTATTACTATATTAGTAAATAAAATATAAAATTATAATCCGTTGAAAGTATATTTTGGAATAAATCTAACTGTATAAATTTCACTTTGTAGATCAACATAATTTTCATCCAATTGAGAGTCAAAATTTAGTAACTTTAATCTTATAAAGTCAAAACCTTACAACAAAATTGGACGAACAGAGTAATATTATTGCTTTTGACATTTGTTAACACTACTAAAGAATGTATCTTTTGCGACGGGTTCATACGACAGGAATCTCGTCGTCATCCCGTCCTAAAAGGGTGGTGTCGATGTTGTACTTTACGACAGTTTTTTACGTATTTCTCGTCGCAAAACATATATCAAATACGACGGTATTTCCCGTCGCGAAAGATCAATTACGACGGTCTATCACTACCGTCGCGATTTTGTTGTCGTTAATGATCTAAATTATAGTGTAAGTTGGGCCTAATTTTGAAGTAACTCAATTGGTTATAAACAACTTTTAACAGTTGATGATGTTATTTGCATTGGTTTGAGGTAATATTTGAAAATAGGAATCAGTTTTGGGTACTATTATTATTATTATTATTATTATTATTATTATTATTATTATTATTATTATTATTATTATTATTATTACTACTTGTGTAGTTGGAGGTTATAATATAGGGAAATGGGAAAATTATAAAAAGGTACTATAAGGGTAGGACAGAGAATGTACAAAAAAAACGACCTTAGGTATGAAGTTCATAAAAATAGACGTAAATAATAATAAGAACAAATGGAAGAAGTGAATCTGGTGGTATTATTGCATGTATGAATCTTTCAGGCTACAGTAGGTGAAGTCATAGAGAATATTTTGTTTACTTCCTCAGGAGCAAGAGACAACAGCTATGGACAAAAGCCTTGGTCGTCATTTGCATTGCTTTATTAATTTCAATTCCTTCGCAACACCAAAAACAAACAACAACAACAACAACAAAATTATTTCCCCATTGCTTTATATAAGTATTATTATCTATCCTTTTCTTTATCAACAATACATCAGATTACTATAATCGAAATACCCAAAAACTACCACCATTATTCCTTTGTCTACCTACTACTACTACTACGTTTCTTGTTTCCGTTAATGGTTGCCTTTGTTCATCAAGGTTTTTCCTTTCTTACTTTCTCTTTCCCTCAATTGCTCAATTTCCGAAAACTCCTAAGCACACCGATTTAATGAGGAGGATCAAGTGAACTTTCGATTCGTATATTAGGATCTAAATTCTTTCTAATTCAATTGCGTTTTCCTTCTTTCATGTCTAGGTCAATTAAAAGTTTATATGGAATCAAAGCTTGATTAATCAATCATGGGATCACCAATTTTAATTTAGTTCCCTGATAGTTCAACCGTAGGCCTTGATGGTCATTCTCGGAATGCTCTAAGTCTTGAAAAAAAAGATATTCACATTTTATGATAGTATGTGAGAGTGTTAAAATATGATAAGAACTAATTAAAATTTCACAGCGAATTGGAGAAATAGTGGGAGAACGACCAATATATTTATGATGATGGATCATTACTTGACATATATGTGGTTTTGTCTTGTCTTATTCATGAACCTTATCTAAGTTCATCTGAATTTTAACATCACATGATAATTAATTTCAAATGGAGATGTGCTTGTTTAATTTTCTGAAACTGGAAATAATAATAAAAATAATTCAAGATTAGTGACAAGGATGAGAATTCAAATTTGGCGCCAAGAGAAGCATTGATATTTGAGGCAAAATGCAAGTTGTTGTAGGAAGTTCCGTCCTAACCTACACTACATATAAAGCTCGTCCATGGCATATTTATAGTTTTGTTTATATCACAAACTGGAAATTGTAAGTACGTAAATGTTTGACAAGGATATGCATGTCTTGCATTTGAATCCCATATTATTGCAACCAGCAAAGCAAAAATTCAAAGTACTTATTATGCAAACGAAAACTGAGGTTTCATTTTTATGTTGGTGCCCATTTGAAAAAGAAAATAATGGCAGAAATGATCTTTTTTATACTCCCTCCGTCCCTCACTTACCTTGACAAACCACTATTTGCAAAGAAATTAAGGAGTGCAATTTGGCCTATTTTGCCCTTGGTTGAGATATGTTAAGGTAATGGGTAGTGGGGTAAATAATAAGAGAGAGAGAGTGATTGGGGAGAGGGAAAAATATTAAGAGAGAGAGTGATTGGAGAGAGAAAGTTAAAATTTTTATTGTATTTAAGAGATAGTGGATGGGTAAATAAGGAAGGATATGAGAAAAATATTGGTTTGTAAAGATAAGTAGGGGACTTAATTTTGCATGGTTTGTTAAGGTAAGTGAGGGACGGAGGGAGTATCTCTCACCAATTAAGAAAGAAAACAAAAATCTAAATCTATTTTCCTTGGTATGAAGTAGCTTACATTAGTGAATTAATTAAGTTTACATTTGGTGAATACATGATATTTAGTTATTCTACTAAAGTGAGACCACATGAAATTTAATAGACAATATCACTTCACCAAAAGATACAACTTTTAGTTAGATCTCTAGAGGTACTACTCATGGTATTAATTTATTATCGTGATCACTTATTATTTTTTTAAATAATAAAAAGGAGATTGATCGTGAACATATTGATAATAAACACATTATTATGTGTGTTTTCATGTGTTTATTACCCTAATTTATGATTTCCCCATTATTTACGGATCATTATTCTCCATTATCTACTAATAGTATGTTCAAAAATGAAGTACTTATTATGTGTAGAATGTTTCAATACATTACTACGATTTTCACTACTAAATATTGGAGCTTGCTATTTTTATGAGAGTATTGAAATAACTTGGATGCTAAGAGATTATTGATCCGAAAATTCACCACTACTACAAGACCCAATCAAGTTCATATTAAACAACAACAATAACTAGTAAAAACTATATTCTTTACCAATTATGCAGAGGTTCAGTTATGTAAAATTATCCCAATTATAAATAGATAGACAATTACTTTAATTTTTCTTTTGGTTTAATTTGAAGGATGTCATAATAATCAGAGATTATAGTCCATCTCTTAGTAGAGCTACCAAAGACTTACTAACCCACCAAAAAAAAAAAAAAAAAAAATCTACCAAAGACTTACTAGTGAAATTAATTAGCTGGCATCTCCTGTTATAATAGTATTAATTAATTTATTACTTGTACCCATAATGAACCAAATTCAACTATCCCATACCCTTATAGCTGCTACTCCCTTGAATGATTTATGATGTAAATACAGAGGGAGTGGACAGGGGCAAAAGAGCAATTAGGGTGTAATTTGCCATATTTGTGTATGTTACCTACTCTTGAGGCTTTTGAAAACCCAAGGCTGGATCCCATGTAGATTTGGTAAACATATTCAAATACTCACAAAATAAATAGAAATAAATAAAATAAAAAAACAAAAACATTGCCCTTCAACTCAAGCCCAATTGGTCAACACCAAATGTAATACTGCCCCCAAGACCCAACAAATACTGGTGGGATCACATTAAATTCCTAGGTTACCCTTTTTATACATATCTCTCCTATTGAATATGACCACATGAATAACAAGGCTCAAAGGGAAAGCCAAATTAGCTTGTGGAAGAAAATCCTCCCCAAATCTAAATTATTATACCTCTCAAAGTAATTATTTTAAATAGTATCCCAGATAATTGAAACCAAAAAGGTACAAACAAACAAGAGGGTGGAGGCTCCCACATCAATTTTTTTTATTTATTGTTTCAAAAAAAAAAATAACAAATCAAATAAAAAAAACCTGCTTCCTTCCTCCTCCACCATAGTATTATCAAAGGGACCCCACTTAACATGACCCCAACAATGCCAACACCAAAAATAAAATCAAAATTATAAAAAAAAAAAAAAACTTATACTAGTAAAAAAAAAGAAAATTAAGAAATTACTAAACTATAAGAAGAAAGGACCTTGTTGAAAAAACAGGAGCCAAAAGCGCGTGATAGTCAAACTCGCTTTAAGGGGAGTGACGAGTTGGGTGTCGACTAGTGTTTTCGTACGTTGGACTTTGGCACTCACATAATATTACGAGGCCTAATCAATACCACCCATAACACTACCCCACTCCCACTCACTAAGAGCGTGTAATTCACTTTCCAACAATAAGGACTTCACGAGCCCCCCCCTCTCTTTCTCCCTCCCTCCCATCCATCGTTTTTCTTCTTTCTCTCTCCTCCCTCACGTCCCTCTCTTTGTGTTTCTCTCTCTTCCCTAATTACAATCACTGGCCAAACCAAACGAAACGAAAAGATTACATCTTTTGCACAAAAACAAAAAAAAATTTGCTGTAACAAACAAACCCACCTACGAAAATCACTGACACCCTCTCAGAAAAACCCAGATCATTAATATGGAGAATCGCCGGCGACACAATTCCCGGCGAAACCCAACGGATTTCTCCGGCTAATATGGAGGAAAAAGACGATGATGCAGCAATTCATATCGTAACACTATTTGGACAACAACAACAACAGCCCATCAAATTCCGGCACTACCCAGAATCAGAATCAGAAAAAGAAACGGTCTTGATTTTGTGAAACGGAAAATGTCGTCGGCGTCGGCGTCGGCGGGGGCGGTGGTTGAGGGTGGCGGAGCGACGGCGGAGGAGGCGACGGCGAAGGCGGTGCACAAGAGGTATGAGGGGCTTGTGATGGTGAGGAACAAGGCGATTAAGGGGAAAGGGGCTTGGTACTGGGCCCACTTAGAGCCGTTACTGGTTCATAACGCCGACAATGGCCTTCCTAAGGCCGTTAAGCTCAAGTGTTGCTTGTGTGACACCATGTTTAGCGCTTCTAATCCTTCTAGAACTGCTTCTGAGCATCTCAAAAGAGGTACTTGTCCCAATTTCAGCTCCCCTTCAACAACTCCTCGTCCTCTCTGCTCTCTTTCTCCTCCTCCTCCTCCTTCGTCTCAGACTCAAACTCAGACTCAGGCAACCAATAACAACAACAATAGCAATAATAACAACAATTCTGTTGTTGTTTCGGGTTCGGGTCCGGCTCCGGTTGAGTCTCACTCTCTTTCTATCACTCCTCCTCCTACGAGTACTCCTCCTCCTGGTCCTCAGCCTAACCACCGGAAGAGGAGCTCCTCCTCTGCTTCTTCCGGTGGTGGTGGTGGTTCTATTGCGGCAACCACAGCTGTTCCCACCTCTTATGTGTCTCCTATCAGTGTGATAGACCCTTCTCGGTATTCGGAGATAGGAGGTTTCCCCCCGGGAGGAGGTGGGGCGATGGTGGTTCACCACCACCAAGTTCAACAACACCACCAGCAATTGGCATTGTCTGGTGGTGGTGGGGGAAGGGATGATTTGTCGGATGCTCGAGGGATGTTTGAAGATAGTATAAAGAGGCTTAAGAGCCCAAAAGCATCCCCTGGTCCTGCTTTAAGCAAGTCTCAAATTGAATGTGCTCTTGATTATTTGGGTGATTGGGTGTATGAGTCATGTGGGTCTGTGTCCTTTTCAGGCCTTGAGCATCCAAAGTTCAAGGCTTTTCTTCATCAAGTGGGTATGCCTGAGGTTTCCAAGAGGGAGTTTTCTGGGTCTAGGTTGGATGCTAGGTATGAGGATGTTAGGAATGAGTCTGAGGTTAGGATTAGGGATGCTCAGTTCTTTCAAATTGCTTCTGATGGGTGGAAACCTAGAGCTTATGAGGAGAATTTGGTGAATTTGATTGTGAATTTGCCTAATGCCACTAGTGTTTATAGGAGGGCTGTGCTTACTGGTGGCCAAGTGCCTTCTAAGTATGCTGAGGAGGTCTTGTGGGAGACTATTGCTGACATTTGTGGCAATGCTATGCATCAGTGTGTAGGAATAGTTGCTGACAAGTTCAAGAACACAGCTTTGAGGAATTTAGAAGCTCAGAATCATTGGATGGTTAATCTTTCCTGTCAGTATCAGGCTTTCAATAGTTTGATCAAGGATTTCTATAGGGAACTTCCCTTGTTTAAGAATGTTGCTGAGAATTGCCTCAAGCTAGCCAATTTTGTCAACAACAAGACCCCGGTGAGGAATAGCTTCCACAAGTACCAGTTGAGGGAGTATGGTCATGGAGGATTGCTTCGACTGCCTATGAAAGAGCACGAAATTTTGAATTTTGAGCCTGTTTATGCCATGGTGGAAGACATAATGAGCTCGGCCCGAGTGCTCCAGTTGGTGTTGTTAGACGAATCATACAAGATAGTGTCGATGGAAGATCCAATTGCCCGAGAGTTTGGGGAGATGATTCGGGATGTAGGGTTTTGGAATGACTTGGACGCAGTGCGCTCGCTGGTGAGACTGGTGAAGGAAATGGCTCAGGATTTTGAGATAGAAAGGCCTCTAGTTGGGCAATGCCTCCCATTATGGGAAGAGCTTAGAACCAAAGTGAAAGATTGGTGTGGCAAATTCCACATTGCTGAATCTCTTGTCGAGAGGGTGATTGAAAGGAGGTTCAGGAAAAACTACCATCCTGCTTGGGCTGCTGCATACATTCTTGACCCGCTTTATTTGATCAGGGAAAACAGTGGGAAGTACCTCCCACCATTCAAATGCCTAACCCCTGAGCAGGAGAAGGATGTCGACAAGTTGATTACTAGATTAGTATCGAGGGAAGAAGCACATGTTGCATTGATGGAACTAATGAAATGGAGGACTGAAGGACTTGATCCAGTTTATGCACAAGCTGTACAATTGAAACAGAGAGACCCCTGTACAGGGAAGATGAAAATTGCCAATCCTCAGGGTAGTAGGCTTGTTTGGGAAACTTATCTTCCTGAGTTCAAGTCACTAGGAAAGGTGGCAGTTAGGCTTATTTTTCTTCATGCCACTGCTCGTGGGTTCAAATGCAGTTCGTCTTTCTTGAAATGGGTCCAATCTCATCGTAGGTCGAGGGCAGGAATGGATAAGGCTCAGAAGATGATCTTCATTGCAGCTCATTCCAGGCTCGACAGACGAGATTTCACAAGTGATGAAGACAAGGATGGAGAGCTTTTCACATCAGCAAACGGTGAGGATGATGTACTAAATGAGGTTTTTGTTGATCCGTGATATGTCCTCAATGTAGCCTCTTTTTTTTTTCTCCATTTTTTAGATTTATATATGATAGAATTTATTGAATTCTTTTAGTCATTTTCTGCTCTCCTTTCACCTTGTATTTTTGTTTCACATTATGAAGATAATTAGGGCCAACAATGTGGTGAAAGGAGCTATATTAGTAGGATATTGGATTTTGTATTTATTCCTTTGGTTAGATGCCCTGAATTGAGTATTGACTTGTTCCTTACCTGGCTATGACTTGGGAGCCATTTGAGTTGTAGAGATAGAGAGTACTATTTTCCTTTGTGAGAATTTCTTAAAGAGCAGGAAGAATGATGTAACCTTCGGTTCCTTTAGTTTGAGTAATGATATGTTTGAAAGGGGACAATTTTTTGTTTCTCCTTTGCATTATTCAAACTTTGTTCTTTCCATTTACCTTTAACTGTACTGCTGTCTAGTAGTTGTGGAACTGATGATTTATACATGTTATTCTCTGCACTACAACATTACCATTCTGATATATCGTTCGCGTATGTGATTACCTTAACTTAGAAGTAGTTTGGGAATGCTAGTGCACAATGCAAAAACGGCTATGTGCACAGCAATGCTCTCAGATATAGGCAGTGTGTTTTTGTTATCTTGGAATCTCTAGAATTGTTTCACTATATTGTGGTCGTTGATACAATTGTCTTAGAAGGCATCCAATATTAGCTTAGCTTTGGTCATGAAGATCTTTTTCAGTTGTCCCAACTCTATCCTGCACATTGGGACGAGAGTTGATGTTATGATCGTGTGCTCATCGTCAAGCTAAAGAATTAGCTTGAAAGTAGTGCCTCCAGAGTTCCAGTGAAAGACAGTTGAATTTGAAGATTTTTTTTGAATGGAACACTGGTTGGATGTTGTTATTTGCTATCTTGCTAATGGGGTTTCTTTTCATCCTGCATCAATGTTCATCTGATGCCTTTTTTCAGGTCAAACGTGGACATGTTCTTCATCATCCATGATTTCAGAGCTTTACCATTCTCCATAGATGTTTGCTTGACAATGATTTTCTTATTGTTCTTTTTAACGATTTGAATGGTTCTGCTTGTCATTGCTGCAACAATAGAAGTCAACTGCTTTAATAATGCAAGTGCAATCTACATTCTTTCTTGTTGAAGTTTGGATTTTGCTCCCTGCATTTTGACTCACAAAAAGGTCCATATAAAATTGGCATTGTTCTAAAGAACTGATGGAAATGAAAGTTACAAGTCCTAAAGTTCAGCTTCAGAGTACTTTTTGCTAAGTTATTCTTTCAATTGTGGTGGCAGGAGCTTCTGAGTGTGATACTGTTGGACCAGAACAGCCTCCTTAAGTTGGCTCGATTGATCACTAGGACTTGTATCTTCACCGAAGAACAGGAAACAGTGAAACGGCTTCAGCAGGACGCTTAATTTTGCAGGGAAAAATAATTGAAAAGTAAAGAGTGGTGACATCAACTTTTGGACAGATGCATGGCTTGTTGTGAGAGAGGCGTTGCAAAGGATGTATACGATTACGAGAAGCAAAAATCTTTCTAGCTGGAGGAGCACTTGTTATTACTGGTATCCATCTCATCACACAAATCTTCTAGCTTTGTGTATCCTCAACAGAGTGTGGAGCCCCCCACCATAAAAGGGAAGTGGGAGTCTATTTTTGAAGCTTTGGTGGTTGCTATGTTTTAAGAAGAAGAAAAAAATAAATTCGAAAAGTTAATGACGGTGTCATTATATCAAATCAAGCTTTGCGTTAGCTAGCTTGTGTTTGAAAACATTGCCCTTAAGCTCGTAAATGTTCATATGGCCAAGAGTGATTGGTTGATATATGCATCTGATCATCATTGCGAGAAAGGGTCAGGTCAGGGGACCCCAAAGCAAAGGAAGGACTGTCGGGCTGAAGCAAAACCAGATGATGCACTGATAGAGATTTGGCAACCAAATTTTGAACTGATTTTCTCATGTTCTTGGTACCAATCTTACAAGTTTATTTTTGCAGGTGATAGGGATTTGATTATAGTCAACACTTATCAGTATGTCTGTCACATTTATAGTCTTTATGTACACATTTCTTCCATCTCAAGTCTTTATGCATTTTGCCTAGCTTTGTGTCAATATGCTCATTCTTTGTTAGTTTTCAGATGATGCTTTCTGTTGTCCTGTTAGTACTAGAAATGACATCTTCTTGCTGACTATTTTATTGGGATACTTTCAATATGTAATGTGAATATAATTTTCAGAGGCTTATTCATGACCTTTATGGAGCTCCATTGTGTTCCTAAACTGTTTCTATGAGTACTATGACTTTCATCTTATTTTGGCATAGTAAAACTGGACATAACAGAGAACTTTGTCCCGTAACATTTGATTGAAAGAATGATGGGAAACATTGCACCGGAGAGGATCGATTTTCCGTTTCGAAATTGGATGTCAATGGCACTAGAAATTAGTTGCAATTGTTGTAAATGTAGCATAATGTTGTGACCTTACAATTTCTTTTGATGGTTTATTTGTTTTTATGTATTTGAAGTTTGATTATTAGCCTCTAAAACAACAATGATGTTTTAATACAGTTTGATAAAATTTCTATATCATTCCATAGTTTCTTGTTAGCTGTAATAATTTTCCCAAGTGATGAAGATGGACTAATGAGTAAAGGATGGATTGAGACATTCGAGTGGTTGAAAGCCATCAATTATTTACAAAGGGTGGTAAAACATACACCCTGTTCTCATTTAACAAAAACCTTATGAAAAAGATGGAGTTTTCATTTCTTGATAGTAACTTTACTATATACTCCTATTCACATACCATTTTCTCATTGTCCTCATCATCATACACAAATAGGAGTAGTACTCATTAAAGACAACTTTGAGAACTATTGGCATATTTGCCAATATTTGTACTCCATATTGATTCATTATTGCATTATAGTGATATGATAAATTCGCTATAAATTGGTACCTCTTAATATACGGTTATTCAATATTTATTTCAATACTTTCAAAATTTGGACTCCAAAAATACATTGGAGCAAGCTACTTGGTTTCATGCATAACAAGAACTAACATCATACAAATAAATTTACACCCTTGCTTCTTCATATTGTTGAATCAAGTTATAGTTTTACAACTTAAATTTGTAATCAATTAATCAAAATGTTTTATTTTTTTCCATTATTTTGTTTCTGATAATTTTAACCACAATGAAACTCTAGGTTTTTGGCCTTTTGACAATTAAACCTTGCTTTTGGGGATTACCCCACCAACCAAATAGACAACAAAAACGAAACAGTGAAAAGGTGAAGAATCAAAATGGGGCATAATTCACCTTTCTTTTTTGGTATAGTAGAAAAGTAGATCAATGGAAGTTGAATTGAAATTAAGAGTATAATTATAGAACCACAGTGTTTTAATAGCTCAAATTTAGTGGGATGGACACAAATTTCTTGTCGGCAAGAGAGTTTAGTAAGCTGACTGCTTACCAACTAAAGCTCTTTGAACATGCATTTCTATGGAGTACTTTCTTTCTCTCTCTAATTTTCTCTCTCTAAATTTATGCATCAATTACATCAACATTTTTTTTGGGTTTAAAGAGAAAAAGAAGAGGATATAATGATTAGTATAAGGACAACACACAATTATCTCAAGTGTCTTTCTACAAGAATCTTTGCCTCTCCCAATGCTAAAATGCTAATGCTACTCACCTTATCATTATTCAACCCTTTTTCTCTCTCCCTCTAACTTGTGTCTCTCTCTTGTCTTTGTTGCTCATTGATTCTCTTCTAAGTTTAGTTCTTTCATCCAAAGTAGGGTTTCCTACCCTCTTCTTTTGTCAACCTACACATTTTCAAATGTTAATTTATGAAGGGTGGGGACTAATGTAAGAGTAATTCTTATGATGTAAATACAAAGTGGTCCTTGGCAAAAGAAGTAGGCCATTATGTTGTACATAATGCAATCCTCTTTTAGTATTTCCTTCCTCAATTGGTAAGGATCTAATTTTGATTGACCTTTCAATTGTATTTTTGTCTACTAGAATAGTGAATAATATGTGCCTAATAATTTATTTCTCATGTAGCTTGGGACGCTTGTATTTGGTGGCTGACAGCTAATATGATTTTGGTCCATAGTTTCTTACGTTGAATTATATATGCTAATTTAGGATAAGATTCATCCGTACATATTGAGAAGCCAAAAATATACATTTTATTGGGCTAAACAGAGTGTGATTTGTGAAGCGTTTTGAAATAATTACCCTAACAAGTATTTGTTGTGTGATGTACCTTAGAGGTCTCATTGTTATCTTTTTTTAGAAGCCTAAATACAACTTGCAACATGCTATATATAATTTACTGTTTCTACCTAAATAATATGAAATTAATCCCCTAAAAAAAAATATATGGTAGTTTTTGATGAATTATCTGAATCAACACTTAGCTTGTAGATGTTCAAAATTTTGTTAGCTTTGATTTGATATATATAATCTCATGTTCATGGCATGCTATTGAAGGACATGCTTCTATGACTTCTAATTTCTAAGCTAAAGTGGCAAATTAAAACATTAATCAAGGATAAACACATGCTCATATAAATCATATGCTACTACCTTCTAGCCATCAAGCTCAAGCTCTTCTTAATTCAACTCATCAGTGGAGTCCAGAGCCATCGTTCTTATGACTCAAGTGACTGATTATAAATGATCTTGATTGATAACTATGCCACTTAACATCCATAACCATGAGATTCTATTCAAGTTCCATCTCTTCGCACTTGTTTTATTGGAATTCTTTTCCGGTTGAATTTTATGGAATCCATCTTCACATGGCAAGATAAAATCGTTTTTATCTTCACTCTACATTTAAAGGGTAACAATTGCGTTATTTCTCCCTTCAATCTCAATGTGAACCGTTTCGAGGGAAAAATAAATAAATGGAACAACCAAAAAATTATTTATTGCGGGCGCTCTTATAAGACTATATATGAATATAAATTAACAAGTGTCAAGTACAATTTTGTTTGTTTTTTGATTAATGGATAAAACCCCTTATGAGTTTCTAGTTGTGAAGCTTGTCATGATTCATATAAGTTAAAAATTCGGAAATGAGGCTTTGTCAATTGCATGATAGGGTAAGTTGTGTCACTTGAATAGTCAAAAACATATGATCACATATTCACATCTCTACATACAAAAGATCAATTTACAGTTGAGGAGTTAAATCACCTAGAACATATAAGGGGCACATTCTGGCTAATTAATCATGTCTAATTTAGAGAGATTGAAAATTAACGTTTTGAGAACAATAATAATGATGTCATAGAGTTTGACCACGTCTGCTCAGTGCTCTTAATTAATTACCAAACATAATCTTCATCACTTTTGTGGAAGCTGTTATATCAACTTTATTTGGTTCTTCTAACCTCATCTCAACTGTACTATACTTCATCTCAAGTTTATTCAACTAGGCAATAATGGATTAGTATTTTATCATTTTTCACCCCATATTTATTGTATTGTGTGGCTATAAGAAGATTTAATTAGTGCATCTCCTTCTTAATTAGGAGAAAGTAGAGAAAACATATCATATCATATCATATGATTTGATTGGTTCCAAAATATATGTTGCATTTTGTCCTGCTAGATGACTCTTTTACTTTTGTCATTTTTTGTAATATCCAAATTATACTTCATAGTTCATACACTAAATTGGAGATCTGTGATTTGTGTGTATTTCTTTTGATTTATAGGAGGCGTAAATGTTGATATTTCACATAAGTATCATTGATCACTATACATTTGAGGCATTTATGTGAGTTATAAACATTATGATTACATCTCTACTTGCGATACTTGTATTAGATTATTGGGTTGATCCCTAATCATTTTGCACTCTTAGGTCATGGCGTATCATCTCAATGAAGAAAGTGCAATTTTCTTTTCGATCTGGTGCTCATATGAAGCCCCTCTTCTTCTTATCAATTTAATCACATAAACTTTCTAAGCAAGTAAGCAACAAAACTGTTCGCGTTACACGTGCCAGATAGGGTTGATTTAGCTATAGTTCCTATTTTGCCTTTTTGAGAGACACCTTCATTTGCAGCCTACAAGTTTGTTACTTACGCGATTTAAGATGTGTTGGAAGGTAAATTTGTTCACTTTTCTTTTAGAGGTAGGCAAAATTGAATCACCTCCATTAGTTGCACAATTTCGTTGGATTTCCTGGTCAATCTAGATATATGGGTTATATGTTATATCTAAATATTTTCAGTAGTCTTCTAAAAATTACAACATCAGTACTAATTATGAATCAAGTTGCGTATATACTATGATGTCTTTAACACTCTTTAATTAGGCGTAGCATCAAAACTTGATAGTTAGGTTATTTTTGTTTTTAATAAAAGTGAAGAAACTATAATCTGTTCAATCAACATCACTGAAGATTTGTAAATATTAGTATTATGTGCAGAAATCAGACTAATAGCTACTCATCACTAACCTTCAATTGTTGACAAATAATCGTATGTAGCAACCCACTTTCCGTTGCTTCATAAACAAGTTCGTTGTAGGTAATACTGGATACATACATAATCAAAAGTGAATCATTTATTTTATTTTATTTTATTTTATTTTATTTTTATCAGCCATAACATATTTGATTATTGGCTAGTTATTTAAAGGGCTCCATTTGTTAAGCAACCCTTAATTTATTTTCTTGGTATTTAAATAACAGATGTTGATGCCGCCACTGAAAAAAGTGGCCTGTTTTTCTATACATAATAATTATCACACTAAGTATCAATTAATAGTAGTAGATTAGGTACAAAGCACAATCCTTAAATTATCTGATTTAGGAATGTGGTTCATTAGTAGATGGCCGGTACTTATGTAGGTATAATATACAATTAATTAGGTACTAACTAGTACTTTTAATTAATTAGTAATATATTTCATTATTTATATTAGTAGTTAATGGACCACCTAATAAGCTAGCTTAGCTACTGTTAGTCCTTTGACTTAAGATCAGAGTTATGGAGCAACGTGGTAATTTATACTTACTTTCTAAAAGAGTAGCTGCTTTTTATGGTTTCTACTGTTGTTTCACATGGAAATTATTCATAAATAAATGCTATACTACTCTTATATACCATCGTCTTTTTGGGTCCAGCATATACGTTTTGCTTTCTATCAACATGTACAGTGCTGTCAAAAGTTTTTTTATTTCTTACTCAGAAGCTGAGTATTTTTCTAACTTTCTGTGGATTTGTTTCTTCCTATTGGGATGTGTATCACTTGGTAAGATATGGAAGCATTATATTATATTATGTAAGTAACTAAATGTATAATTCCACTAGATATATAGATTTATGTAATAGTCTAATTTCCTTTGTTTTTCAATAATGGAGTATGTAACAATTCATATTATATATATATATATATATAGTCAAGTTCCAGTGCGAACTAAACTTATATGCGAACTACTAAATTTATCACTCACAAAGTGCATATTCATCACTCGTAGCATAAATATTCATCACTCATAACATGTATATTCATCACTTTTTCAGGATTATTTAGATTCATCACCCGTAAAATGTATATTCATCACTTTTCGAAATTTATCACCCATAACATGCACATTCATCACTTATATGGGCTGAATCTTAGCCCTTCATTTTTGAATTGGATGGTCTAAATTTCAAGTTCACACAGTTCGCATATAAATTTAGTTCGCACCATAACTATATACACACACTCTAATTAAAACATCTTTTCGATAAACTTGATCGTTCTTGTAATGTGCCTTTTTTTGGAAGCACCGAGGAGTTTTGAATCCTAAACTTAAGTTTGGAAGTAATTGTTTGTCTCCCATTTGAAAACATTAGAAATGGAGTATATAACATCCCAAACCTGAATTATAGGTCAAAACAACTAAATACACACATGTATAATATTAGTGAAGATGACAATTATATAGGTTTGGATCATGTTCGTGTCATCCAACCCCATATTATGAGTTCACGACTATTTAGCCATTTTTAGGATTATTTGCACTTATCATGAACCCTTTTTTTTCAAGATACATAAATCATGATTGTGGTATATTATATTGGTTTTTTCAACTCAATTGGAGTCCATATTTTATGAGCTTTTTTTTTTTTTTTTGGTTTTATTTATATGACATCCAATAATCTAGTTCTTAGAGCTTTAAAGGGACATACTATACTTTCTCGGTGAACTTTTCATCATTTTAATGTAAGGATTTCTTACAAAATTATGGTTGTAGCTCTTCTATCAATTTTATTTGTCAAAATTTGGCGAACCAAGCAAGTTAAGAACAGCTCAATAATTATCTATTTGGTTTTTAATTTGCATTTTGTACAAGGAATTTCTATCAATAATGAATCCTATAAATCTTCTAGAGAATTAACAACATGTCTTTAACTCGTCAAATTTAAGAGGTGGTAATAATATTTCAATCAATCGGAAGGAGCATATCAATATCGATATTCATATAGTATCTCTTTACCTAGTTCTATTTCTTATGTACTCTATTTCTTACCAATCTTTCTGAAGGGAAAAATAAAAAATAAAAAAATAAAAAAATCGATGCATATCGGCCATTAAGTGCATTCAGGGTTTTGCAATGATTCGATCATATGGGAAGGGGGGTATAGAACAATCAAGTGGTTCTTAACCAACTTATATACTCCATATAAGCCCATCAAATCAGACCGTTATAATATCTTGACAGCCTTCGATCTCTTTGTGCCTTACTGATACATGACACCTCTTTTTTAATTAATCACAATCACTCACTCACTCACTCACTCACAGTCTCACACAGTCACACCCCACGAGGCTGCTTGCAAAATTTTCTCTAATCGATTCGTCGATTAACACGTGGGTATACTGTAATTTTCAAGTGCTCACGTGCTCCTACAGGGACTCGCACGTGCATGCTAGTCTCATCTCACGCCACAACACTCATAACATTCTCTATGGTGGGAGTTGTTATGTTGTCATAATACTCATTGAGCCTAATTAAACCTCATGATCATATCAGTTCATTTGTGAGTGTTAGTTTGTCTCATTTTATTGAATTTGATTGTCCATCTATTTTTTGTGAGTATTGTTAATTTTTAATTTATCCGTTCATATGGTATTAAGGTGGATATTTGACTTCAATAAGTGGTCTACAATATCGGATTTGAATATTCATTGAAACTCTGACAAGATCTTCTGTGAAAACTAAATGTTAATATATTAAGAAATGAAATTTAGGCTATGTTTGATAAAACTAGATGCTAAGGTAATTAATAAGTTAGATTATGGGTTAAATATAGTTACAAGTTGCTATTAGAAGTTAAAAACCTATAACAATAGCTTTTCAAACTAGCTATAAAAGCTAGTATTGAGAGCTGCAAGTTCAAAATAATTAACAAAATAAGCTAATTGGTTGTTGAGAGTACAGAAAACTAGCTAATAGTTGAAAATGTAGCTAGAACTTAAATGCTACGTATACTTTAAACATAGCCTCAATTTCCTAAGCATCTTAATATATTAATAGTGACAATTAAATCTGAATAAAATACTACCTCCGTTTTTAAATGAAAGTGACATATGAGTTGCGGAAAACCAAGCGTCACTTTCATTTGAGAACGGAGGGAGTAAGTATTAGTGTCATGTAGTAATTTGTTATAATTTGTAGAACTACTAATTAGGGTTTTAGTTGAAACTTGATTTTCACAAACAGAGAAAAAACATCATTGCTACTATGCTGTCAACTTTTTCTCATCTGCCCCCTTTAATTAGGTATTGTATGAGTATCACCGTAAATCAAGTTATCTTTTTTTTTTTTTAGACGTCTAATCATCTCTTTTGGGCAATTTATGCTTTAGAAATTAAAATATACTCAATATTTAGACATACTGCTGTGGTAGAATTTGGTCCATAGAAGATGTATCAAAGTAGGGCCATCGCCAAATTATAGTAAAGTTAGCAATCAATTAATTTATATTTTGATCGCGGAAATCTTGTTTTAATCATATCTCTCTACCTAATTGTTGTTGAATAAAACGTGATTCCATGGGTGTTTAATTATGTGCAATTACTACAATACTTTTTTTGATGGAGCAATTACTAGATGCATGTCTGAACTCCTTAATTAATTAAGCACTACTATAATTAGAATGTTGTGTGATCATTTTGTGTTCATTTATCTTATTCTACAAGCTATCATAAGGTCTTCCACTATTTTGTTGTTTTCAAATTAATGTTATTGATCTAAATATGTTTGTATAATTTCATTTTGTTTGTGTGTCCTATCTTCCTAGTGTTTAAGGCCAAACTTGAGCTTGAATTAAAGTCATTATAAGCTGAATTGTCATATATTTCGCTGCCCCTATTATCCTCAATAATAAACAACTTCAACTCTGTCAAGGGCGGAAAAAAAATAAAAATAAATAAATAAATAGTGGCGTAAAATAATAACGATATATTCTCAATTTTGACAAAGAATATGCTCATTAACTCTCAAATCTTTTACTCCATAATTACTTAATAAATAATAATGACCTTCAATAGTGATGTATTATCATCTTGCATCAATAATAATAAGACAAATAAAAAGGGATTTCCACCTTATCTAAACTTATTAATTTAATATGCATATATATTGGAGTACATATTTTAAGTTTATCATCCCCACCATCTCTACTTGCCCAATGCCAAAGATCTCTGAATGGGTCGTAAATTTATACATAAATTATACTAATGTTCGTACTATATACACATCACTCTTTGAAGTTGATGGTGATCAAAAGAATGTGGGAGTTGGGATGACCTTGACCTCCACCTCATTTTATTGTATGTCGTGGATCGCAACTGTTAGAGGTAGATATTGGAAATATATTAGGTGAATATATTTTTTATATATCTAGAAAAGTATATCTTTTATATTCCATATTTATGATATTGTTATCTTAGAGATTTAAGATATTTAGCAAATTAGAATATTTAGGAGATTAGTTTTTACTTTGAGAATAAGTCTATGTACTCTATAAATATATGGGGTTTCCCAATATTAATAACAAGAAGTCAGATTAATGAGCCTATTGAAATTTATCAGCAACAAAGAAGACCTTAGATGACGACCTAGAATATTCTTTGCAATGTGCTACATGAGTGAGTGAGGCTAGGTAGCTAGCTACTACTTCTACAATGGAGGTAGCGTATTTATTTCTTTTTGTATTTTAATACTCCTTCTGTACTTTTCAAATGTTTAGAAATCATTAGGGACATTATTGGATACAAAGCCACACTCTTTTGTTGTCTTAATTTTCGTGCCAAATGATTTGTAAACATTTGAAAAATACAGAAGGAGTACTCACTACTTTATCTACAATGAAGTTTTTTTGTTTTTGTTTTTGTTTTCTAGAAGTACATAATAAGGAGCTCTATATCTCAAAAACTGATCCAGCCCAAAAATGTTGGGCATTTTTAACGAACTGATGGGCCGCACTTCAACGGATGTTTGTAGGCAAAAGCCCACGTGACCTTGAGGAAAACATTTGAGTTCTTGGACATGGTTTTTTGTACTGCTTCAGCCCATGTAACTCATAGCCAGTAGAGCCTGAGCCACGAATTGCATTTCCAAATATTTCTTTTATGGTTCAAATATAGCACATAAGTCATTGGACAAATTGCTCATACCTTGGTACTCCTCATTAATAGAGGATAAAAAGGCTAATATATGTCGTATTGAGTGAAAGTACGTGTCCTATTTATGTGTAGGACATATGACATGACACTTATCCAAAGTATCCATGCTTCAGAGCTGGCTAAATTAGCAAATATTCATAATTTTGAAAGGCAAATAGCTAGTACTCCACTTATTATGAGGTGCACCAAGGGGTGCACTTTCATGAGTAATTTCTTTTATAATATAACTTTAATGAGTAATTTGATAGTTATCTACAAAAAGAAATTTCTTTTAAATATTTTAAATAAAAATTTATTGGGTATTCTTGGGGAGGCACCTAACCATTTGTCTTAAAAGTACAGTTTCATGTTTGAAGTTACAACTTGATCCTAATTTCTTAATAAGTAAATAGAGACATTTCAAAGACAGTGAACAATTAAGCTTGGTTTGAAATAAACGTTAGCATGTGAACAAAAAATAAAATAAATTGCATTTATTGTACCGAGAAAAAACAAGATACAATATGCACAAAGTGAGAAACTTCACGATCAGGCCAAGTAGGTGCATGATGCCAACACTCCTAGTACAATCTCTTGTGAACAATCACCTTCCAAGAAATTTCGCGGGAATTCACCTGATATATAAAAATTAAACTGCAAACAAGAAAAAAGCCTAGCAAATTAATGAGAATCTTCTCTCTCATTCTCTCTTACTCCTTTCAACATCCGCATCAAGCATCAAGAATATCATTTTCGTCGCACGCAATGCATCATATGGACCCGCCGCACCCACGGAATCAGTTTCGGCGGGCCGGAGGATTACTAGATGGACCGGGCTGGAAGGTGGCTCGACCGGGTGGTGGTCAGCGGTCATCGGCAAAGTTGTTGATGAATGTGACGGTTCAGGGAAGCATAGGGCCGGTTCAGGTGGTTATGGCGGCGGAGAGCACGGTGGGAGAGTTGATAAAGGCGGCGTTAGAGGTTTATAGGAGGGAGAAGAGAAGGCCATTGATGAGAGAGAGTGATGATGATGATGATGGCAACTGCTTTGAGCTCCATTACTCGTCTTTTAGCCTCGAATGTAAGTTGATGTTGCTTTTCTTTTGTCTCTTTTTCTGGGCTCACTGGGTCGTTAGTTGTGCAGTTGTGCTTGAGTTGCATTTACCAAGTCTCTTGGGCCGGGTTTCTTACAGTTTCAGGCACACAAGCATATGGGCCGAAGTGAGAAAGTGCAATTGAATGCCATGTATTTTTATTTATTTATTTTTTTTTTTTTTTTGATAATGAAAAGCAGGGGAGGGGGCGAACACCTATAACTCGACCTAGTTGGGCGTTACCATACTAACCCCCCGCGCTGTGGAATGTCCGGTTTGAGCCATAACTGCTTCTCAAAGAGAGGGAACCCGTCACCACAGCACACACAAGTGCTAGTGAGTTGAACGAACTGTCCTGATAACCTCATGGGGGTCCAACTCTAGCCCATCCACTTGTACAAAGTCAGGCATTACTAATGCAAGCACATGGGGGTCCAACTCTAACCCATCCACTTGTACAAAGTCAGGCATTACTAATGCAAGCACTTTCAAGTTACGAACAGGATTCGAACTCATGACCTTGTACAAGTGGACATAAGTCTCAACCACTAGGCTACCACTCATGTGGTAATTGAATGCCATGTATTGCTAGACATACTTTTCGAATAATATGGCGTAATTGCAAAGCAGGCTTTTATGTCAAGCGAGTATTGGGCAATTAATAAGTGAATTGGATAAGTAAAAATTAGTATTGAGATAGACAAAAGCGGTATAGAAAAAGAAAAAGTGGGTACTAGGATTTAAAAAACAAGTGGTATTGGGATAAAAAGAAATTATGCCGTTTACTATACAACAATGCTGTTTTTTAAGTTACTCTTACCCTTTTTTTTTTTTTTTTTTTTTTGTCATAAGTACTTTTTTGGGTCACGTGAATGTCGCCTGATACTGATGAGTTTTTGCGTAATAAATAATACTTTCGGCCGTCTTACATAAACCACTCTATAAAATCGTCCCTGAAATCATTAGTTTTAACAACTCTTTTCTTTTCTTTTCTTTTTTTTTGAGGTATATTTTTTTTTTCACATTTGTTTTGTATCTCATACATGTTGTATATTAATTCACTTTGTTTGATTAATAACAAAATTTCACTTTGTTTTACAGGCCTTAACCTTGAGCAGAAGTTGATAAACTTGGGCTCGAGGAATTTCTTTTTGTGCCCAACACCTTACAATAAGGGCGAAGTAACATGCTCCAATCAAATGAAAACTACAAATGTAAAATCTCTATTTCCATTGAGCAAGCTCGTGGATTTATTGTTTGAAATCTTTTTCGGGAAGGAAACCGTTAGTCACATGACTAATAGCTTGGGTGATCATGTATGTGTTATGACATAGTAATTTGCATACTTGTAGTGTTCACCTCTTTCATTGTATTTTACATCTTATAGATCCAAAATTGTAGTTCATATAGTTTTATTTGTAATAAAGAATAATAATGTTTACTTATGTAATATATTCCTATGAGTCCCAAAGAATGTATGATATAAACAGCTATGTTGAAAGAATTTTGATTATATTTCTCACATATGTTACGTTTAAAGCTAGTTATGGGGTGGACAAACATACCGCCTCGATAGGCCCGATATGATGGAGTTAGGGCACGCGCTGAGCAAAGGGGAGGTCCAACCCAATTCGATGATTGGTGGGTTGTACTTGTATTGGGCCATTGCTCAAATTGTATGGAAAATTTTACAACTTCAGTTGCTTGTTGTAACCATCTTTTATTTTTATTTGAAAGTAGCCATTTTTCTAACGCACGAATAGGCATAATATGTGCCTAGCCTTATGAAATGTCACGATTGTCACAAGACAGACACAAGGCCTGCCAGCTCGTACCCTTAGTGTACTTTAGATATTCCCGTGAGCACGGCCTATGACCAGCTTGTGCGATGCCATACTTCATACATTAGGTTTGTTGTCCGTGTCTTGTTTGTGTCTAACCAAACAGGTTTCCATGGGACATTATGGAACCTCTAGAACTCTCTACTAGTTCCACGATTTCCACCCTACAATCCCAAACCCACTATCGAGCCCAACGTGTTAATCCTAAAAGAAGCGCCAACCTCGTGCTGTTTTATTCATCTCTCACTTGATCCACTCTGTAAAACACGCATTAAGTATTTTTTTCTTATTTTGTTTTTCCTTCAAAAACGAAAAGTCCAAACCGAATCATTGTGCGCGTTCTTCTTCTTCGCACGATCCGCCACAGCTTAACTGAAATCTGGTCGTCGTCGTCTCGTCCTCGTCCGGCAGCAACTGCTTCACCGTCAATCGCCAATCTCTCTCCTCTCTCGCTAGTGGCACCACTGACCGGAAAAGTCGCCGGACTTGGAAGAGTGAGAAAGAAACACAGAGTGAAGAGAGAGAGTAGAGAGCGAGAGGTAGCTGTGGCGATAGCAGTGGGAGGAAGAGTATGGGGGATCTCTTCGCATGGCTTATTTCTTTCTTTATTCTCATCGGTCTTCTCATAATGGTCGTCTATCAGGTTTAATTCTCTTTCTATCAATTCAATTTCAAACCCTAGATGTTGAAATTTGCTCAATTGGATTGTATCTCTATGTTGTAGTGTAGTTTTAGATTAGCTGAATTGTAAGGGTTTAGTCAATTTTATAGTTACCTCCTCGTTCGTTTTACTTTTCTGGGTTGTGAATCTGTAGTGTCTATGTCTTAAACAGGACAGGCGCTTTAGTATGAAATTGATTACTCCATTTTTTTTTTAGGTTTTTATGACTTAATCCAATTGACCTGCTTCAAGTTTCCTTCTTTGGCCAATTTCTAACTATTATCATATAAGAGGGGGAAGAACCTGATAACTGAGAAATTAAAGCTGTAGCCTCACAAGCATTACCCGTTTGGACAACTAATCCTGATTATGATACGGTACCATACAATTACTGTGATACCTCTCTTGAGGTTTCCATCTTGGGCGGGGTTGGGGTTACATCTACGCAACCTTACTAGTGAGTCTATCAAAATTGGATTTTTCTTTTATGTTCTAATGGTGATGAGAGGAATGTACGAATTTCCAAACTTGTCATTGGATTGCGGTCGAGAGGTTGAGCAAAGGAATAGGGATTGGTGAAGTCAGTGGGTGATGGGGTTGCATAAGGGTGGTGTGGATGTATTTGCTCCCTTGCTGGTTTCCTGGATTGGCTGGATTCTCTTTGGAATTTGAGATTCGTCGTACTCTCTTTGTTCATGCCAACAAATGTATCAATTACAAGTTGACCTACTTGCATGCTTAGTTCATGTGTAGATGTCACTGTTGTATTCTTGTATGTGTCTTCCTTTTTTGGGGGGAGAAAAGGAAGGTGTTTTTGTCCCTTCCTTTAGTTAAAGTTGAGTTTACATGGGTTGTTTGAGGAATAAAGTGAACAATTTTTTGGGGGGCCTTCCTTCGTCTGTTTGGTGGCTTAAAGCTTCTAAAACCAGGGTTCAGGTGTGGAAATCCCAAAGCTGAGGAGTCGATTGGATTGATTTGCTTGTTTAAAGGAAGTTGATGGGGCATTTGTTGATCGAAATCAGTGTACCATGTTAAGAGGTAGCTAATTCAAGTTTCAGCTAAAGGTAACTGCTTTAAGGGATGTAGAGATGGGTATATGACTAGATGTTGAATGACTTTGATTACAAATAACCTACTTCGTAAAACTAGATAACTCCTAAAAGCCCTTCCTGCCCTCAAAAAGAGATCTGATTCGAAAGATGCTCTGGTGACAGGGTCCTTGGAAAATACTATTGCAGTCCACTCCAAGTAAATGTACCACAAAATAGCACAAACTGCATTTTCGCCATAACAACTTTTTCTCCTTAAAACTCACAACGTGGATCTGTAGCAGCTCTCAAACACTAGAAGGGCATACCTACTTCCTTTAAAATAGCTTACTAGTTACTCCAAAGGTGTTGCACCATATCACAGTGAAAGTAAATATGTGAGAATAATCGCTGCTAGCATGGAAAAGGACACACTCCTCTGGAGCATAATATCGGTGTTGATCCTCCCAAGCACCTTTGTTCACAAAAAAACTCTCACCTTCATAGATATCTTCATCTACTAAAAGCTGACTATAAGAAAAGAAGTATACTCTTAGGTGAGTCGAGGTAGGCAAGAAATGATTTGTAAGAAAAAAACCCTTGACGCATCACAGATCCATACTCTTAAGAGTTCTCATTGCCACAACCAAATTCAAAGTCTAAAAGTCTTGGTAGCAATGTAAGACCCTCCTTCTCAGCTTCTCCCTACGTGGGGTGTTCTTCGTAAATGAAGATCCCATGAGTTATCCACACTAAGGCTCCGTTTGGTAGGGCGGAAAATGTTTTCCAGTCCAATTTTCCAGTGTTTGGTTTGCCATTGGACGGAAAATCAATTTCTTATGGAAAACCATTTTCAGCTCAAGGAAGGAAAATGTTTTCCTTTTGAAAATGAGGGAAGTGCATTTTCCAAACCCCTCTCTTCACTCACCACCTCTTTCTCTCTCCTCACTCATCCCCCTCTTTCTCTCTCCTCTCTCCATTCACTTTCTCTCTCCACCGTGAGCCCTCTTTCTCTCTCTTCACTCATCTTCCCAATTTCTCTCTCCTCACTCATCCTCCCAATTTCTCTCTCCTTAGTGGAACTAACAATTTCTTCTTTCTCTCTCCTCCCACCTTGTTCAATTTGTTTTGTAGCCTCTGCAAATTCATGATTCAAGTAATTTGATTCAAGCAATTGCAATTTCTTTCTTTTTCAAATCTAATTTGGATGCAAGTTTTTGAAAAATGGTCATTGGATTCAACATTTCGTCAATGCAAGTTGATGGCTTCTCATGGTGTGTCAATGGTCATCTCCACAACTTCCATTGATGGCTAATTTGCAGTTTCTACTTTTTTTTTTTTTTTTTGAGAGGAGAAATGAGGTTCTTAATCTATAGTGGGATTAGATCTGTTTTATTTGAGACTTTCCTCTTCTTCTTTTTGATTCAAACCAAACAAGGGAAATTGAAGTAAAATTCTGATTTCCTCAGAAAACCATTTTCAGTTGAAAATGATTTTCCCCTCAAAATCACTTCCGCCCTACCAAACGGAGCCTAAAATTAAAAATCTGCAATCAGAGC
Source organism: Mesembryanthemum crystallinum (assembly GCA_030267885.1). Taxonomy (NCBI): domain Eukaryota; kingdom Viridiplantae; phylum Streptophyta; class Magnoliopsida; order Caryophyllales; family Aizoaceae; genus Mesembryanthemum; species Mesembryanthemum crystallinum. The sequence goes on from BSSO01000489.1 coordinate 29,740, forward strand.
CTCAATAAAGTCAAATTGCAAATGGTTGCTCCTCTCTTTATATCCCTTCTATGATCTGATCTGAGACATGTTTTCGTTGGGGAAGAAGATCGAAGACGCTTGGGGGATAAATTTTGAAGGACTTGGTAGCAGGTTACTAGAGGGAAGATCACTAAGGAAACAATTATATGAAACTAAAAGGATGCATGCTACGTTGAAATCCATGCCATGCCCCATGTGTGAGGTTTGGTATCTGTTAGGTGCTCTTGTGTCAAGACGTGGTGACTTATTCAAGACAAAAGAAAAACTTTGAAGTTCAAGAAGCCTTACGATTGTATATATGTTGAAAAACTGCAAGTTGGATACAAGGAGCAATAGTGTGTTCACTAGAAGTTGAAGAGAATCAAACATGAAAAGCTGTTCTTTCAATGGTTGACATGTTTCGTTTGGTCCTCCTGTGCTCAGGAATCAATTGGTAGTGGTTCAGCTGAAAAAAGATGAACTTGGAAGCTTGAAATAACCCTAGTAATCTACTATACACAAATGAAGACTTGCGCAGAAAGGGATTTGAATTTTGCAGGGAAGGAATTTGGGGAGATACTATACTCCTCACTGATTCTTGGTTTTCCATGTTACTGATGATCCCTCTAGGGTCTTCTCGTGCAAATCCTATTATTCACCATATCTTAGCCTACATCNCTGTTTCCAGTTTGGTATGGAAGGTTAAGGCTCCGCTAAGGTACGGGCTTTTGTGTGAACCATGGTCCTAGGCTCCATGGACCCAAAAGAGTCTCCAAATTTATGTGTGTTGAAATGGGTGCTGTAGGAGAATAGAAGCTGCAGATATTAGGGTCCTCCTCTTTGACCATTTGGGTTTCCCCTCTCTTCAAAGAAAATATCCCTCTTCATGCACTCCATTTATATACAGGTTTTGTAGAAAGAACAAGAGCTTCAGCCAGTCAGTCCTTGTGATTTGACAATGTACTGAGAATCTAGGATTAAACTTTGTGACTGGAACCACGCTTCTCAAGAGCAAGCCTATATGCATTTTGATCTTCCCAAGCCTTGGGGGCAAGATATTGTTTTCATCTGTTATAACTGGGACCGTGAAATCTTGTTTGTGTTTTATCTTTGTGAAGCCAACGAATTCATCAAAGAAATTTGTTATAAATGTTCTTACTCTCAGAATTTCTTTGCAGCTTATGTGCTTGGCAGATCTAGAGTTTGATTACATCAACCCATATGACTCTGCATCTCGGATAAACAAAGTGATCTTGCCAGAAATTATAACGCAAGGAGGACTTGCCCTCTTCTTTCTCGTGACAGGGCATTGGTTTATGGCACTCTTATGTGTCCCATACCTGTACTACAATGTGAAAATGTAAGCTTTCTTGCTTCTCTTTTTGACAAAGATAGTTCTGCCTGGTTATGTAACTTGAAAGTTTTGTGCATTCTCTGGTGAGGGAAAAAAATGTTTCTAAACTAACTTACTGCTTTCAAAACCCGAAAGGTCTGGACCAAACTGAAACCCTAAGATCTGTGGTTGTACACAGAAAGTTCAAACTACGTGACGCTATGCTCTTTGTAAACACACTCGTTTGGTTTCCTGCAAAAATTGTTGTTGGTTCCCTCTTCTTTCTGCACTTCTTGAACTTCTCCATGGAAAGTGGAGAAGCTATTGCTTCATAAACCAAATGAGTAAATAGTAATTACATCTTCCGTCACACAACTATGTTTTGGATTTTTCCATGAAGCTTTTTTTTTGGTTGCTTGCGGTGTAGCATGTAACACACTTTTGAATATGGTTTTGAGCTGTGCTTGTTTTTATATTGCTAGGTACATGGACAAGCAACACCTGGTAGATGTGACTGAGATATTCAATTTATTGAATTGGGAAAAGAAGAAACGTCTTTTCAAACTTGCGTATCTCATCTCCATTCTCTTCCTCTCATTATTCTGGTATAGTCTCTACTCTAGCTAATATATGAAGATGAATCCATGATAATCTTTCATTAGGAGACTAACGTTAATGTTATCTCATTCTTTCAGGATGATTTGGAGTGCATTGGAAGATGATGAGCACTACTAACCAGCTTGTGATGATTCATTAGAGGTGTTCATGTTGAAATCTTACACCAAGCACTTGCCTGTGGCTGAAGCTCCAGGACCTGGTTTTTTCGCGACATTTTCAGCTCGAGGGTTTCCTGGTTTTGGCCACAGGTTCATTAGGAAATCAACTTGATTATTGTTTCGCGAATTTGTATATTTGCCTTATAACATTATTTCTTCGCCCTTTTGGAAACCGAAGCTCATCATGCGCAAGTTTCTGCTTAGATAATGGGGCCCAAAATGAATAGCCCCTTCTTTTTTTTCTCTCAATTTCGCTTTTCAGTTAACATATCACAAACTTTTGATTTATGGCTTCTGCTACGGATGAAACTGTAAAAGTTGCTTAGTGTTTTTCCCTTTTTATAGCATTACATGTTTCTCTTTCCAAAACCTTTCCACAATCTTGTTCATAGGCAATTGTCCTTCCATGCCTCTATTTGCGACTATGCATGTGTTCTTCCATGAAACGGCGAACCTGAAGCAGACTTTGTTAAGAGTTATCCAGCAGCAGATCATTTGTAATCTTCTTGTTGTTGGGAGAATGCCCGAAGTGTAATCTTTTGTCCTGAAAGCAATTAAGAGGTTAAATCTTATGGCTGGGTTTAGCAATGTGAAAAGCTAGCTAATAAAGCTAGCCACATGTTTTAAACAGGAAAAGCTCCCACAGTTTAATCTTGTTATGACGTTGTTGTAGTAGTTTAGTTCTTAATCAATGATGATAACTTTCCCACTTGAGAAAAGGCTAGTTTCTACCAAACAATCCGAAGTTGGTTTATAATACTATGGAGTACTGTAACAGTGGACTTTTATCTACCCTTGTACTCCCTTCGTTCTTAAAAGAAAGTTACTGTCACTATTCATTTTGGAAATTTTGAGAAGTTGAAGTTACTAAAATACCCTTGGTTGGTGAAGTAGAGGTTTTGTAGATAATTGGGTTATATAA
>BSSO01000490.1:0-32765 GCA_030267885.1 Mesembryanthemum crystallinum
ATTAAAATTCTTTTGATAGGAAAATTTTCTACTGACAAGAAGATAATAACACAACCAAAAAAAAAAAAAAAAAAAAAAACTCCTGATACAAAATAGCATGCGAATAACACTGAAAAAACATTCAAAGAATGCCTTGAAAAACAAGGTCTCAGAATATTACATGGGTTTCTAAATTTAACTTCATTCTATATCCTCATGCATATGGCACACCACAGAAAATTCATAAACCATGAAATGTGCATAAGACAGTTACATGTGTGCTCCAAAATGTTACATGTCACAGTAGTAAATTGTTACAAAGATCAAGAATATTACCAAAATCAAGTATTGCCAACTTCCCATCAGGTGTTCGAATCAGATTTCCCGGGTGAGGATCAGCATGAAAAAACCCAGTTTCAAGTAACTGCATACCATTCCCACCAAATAAGTTATTTTATTTACACCAACGAAAAGGACAGGGGGAAAAAGGACACATTCATGGAGTAACCTTACAAGTAAAAACTTACCCTATCTGTTAATTACTTATATAGAACCAACACAGTTAGTTTCCATCTTGCATATGCAACCATTTTAAAAGCGGGAAAAATCGATGAACAGAAATAAATTGGACATTAACAGATGTAATATGTTCAGTGAAAATTTTCTATTCATACTATCTAAACATATGCAGCATAGAAACAATATTTTGATCAACAAATCAATAAATACTAGAACGATATAACCATTAAACATCTCTGTACCTGCTTGAGATAGCATATAACTCCAACGTTAACCAGTCCACCTACATCACTTTCCGTGCTTTGCGAAAGTTTCTCACCGTCAATCCATTGTGTTGTAAGAACCTTTCTTGAAGTATATTTTGGGTAGGTCTTTGGTACAACCACCTGAAAGTGCCAGCAATAGTTAGGAAGTAGGGAAAAAATATATTAATTACAATAGAAAGTATGTATTAGGTGACCAGTTAATCCTTTCAGGTGGCTGAACAATTGCAAAAGCAACTTATGGAAAATATAGTCGGGAAAGGCCCATATGCTTTAAGAATTATAACTGCATTCTATTAGATACCAAGCATAGGAGGATAAAAAGGAAAACCACAGTATCAGCCCTTCCTTTCTCTTAGATACCTCAATTGAACTTTTTTCCTAACTCTCCAATATGATGGTCCAGCAAAATACTTCAGGAGAAAAGATGGCCATGTTTTTTAAGATAAAGAGAGAGAAAATAATGACCAGTGTCTTTTGTAAGGCAACAGAGAACACGTTATCCTCTACAAGGAAACAATTACAAGTTCGCCCACTTCTGCTGGACCATAAAAATGTGATAAAACGCCCCTGTTGCTCAAGCCCATATAGAAGCTAGGTATGTAACTGTAACAAATACCTAAACCCTTCCATAAGCCGTTGGTACTTTAACAGTGGAGAATCTTAAGTTTGGGCTTTCTCAAAAGGAGAAAAACCTTGGTGATATGAGTAGTAGCATCAAGCCAACTACCCACTTCACTAAAAATGAAATCCTAGGGGTACTACCGTAACCCTATCCCAAAGCATCAAACCATTTACCCATTATTTGGTGATATGAGTAGTAGCATCGAACCACTTACAATCTTCTCTAAAAATGAAATCCTTGGAGTATTACCATAACCTAGCCCAAAGCATTAAACCATTTACCCATTATTGTTATTTGCCCTCCTTTCAATCATAGGTGACACCACTAGTTGCTCTTTTAGTGATACTATTTACTACAATATGTATATACGAAAAATCAATATCCAGCTTGATAGGCTGAAAGTAGATCTCCAAACAAGAAATTTAAATGAAAGTGAACCTCTAAACTTAATGAAAATACCAATACTACAAATAGTTAGTACAACATTTGCAGATTCATTGTATTGGTATGGGGATGTATTTTTTGCGCACTTCTCTGGTGCCTTTGGCTGGAATATATTCTCGTATATTCACGGATTTCTAATGCAGTAGATTTTGTTTGGGGTCGCACTGTGTATCTGGACTCGCTTTGGGCCAAAGCAGCAACGGCACTAACATCCAACATCATTGGGGAGATTTGTAATTATTATTATATTTTGAGGACTCTTTGTCCTCCTACTTTGTAATCATTCTCCGTCATTCATACAATCTTTTTTCTTATTTAAAAAAAAAAAAAAATTAATAGTTGTAGCAACAGTATCAACAGCATCCTAATTCGTTGAAATTTCAGCAAAATACCCTACTTTTAGTGCATAGTACATAAACAACTTAATAAAAATAAGCAAAACAAAATACCCCAAAAAAGAAAGAAGTATTAATAAAACACCAGCAGCTGTCATAACAGGAAGAGAACTAACCTGTGGAAGGTCCTTTCTCATCATATCAGCAAATAGTGTTCCATTTTCACCCTCATTAACATAATCAAGCTCTTCAAAGAAACGTGCGGCCCATTCGTCGACCAAGCCAACCACATCAACTGAAATCTAAGAATATGTGACAAATGGAAGTGGCAGGATGTGAGAAGCAATATCAATCAGCCAAACACATGAGAAAGGGTCTTATGCCCTCCCCAACACTAATGTCGCCGTAAGAGCCACCCAGGCCATAGGATAGCTTGTCAGTCATCATACCTCACCTAAGTGGCAAGAAAACACCAAGAAGGTGACATTTGATGTCAATAACAAGCTAAGATCCTAGACCACTTATGTCACATGCAGAATTTTTTTCACACGTAAGAAACGATAGGATACGAGGGGGAACCCATTACCAAACATTCCACTCTTGGAAGAAAAATAAATAAATAAAAATTCACATACCAAATCTACAAACCCAGAAACAACCGCCCTAACCCCTAGAAAGCACTCATCTCTCCTTTTAACTGAATCCTTTAGTGAATATTGTTAACAGAAACATACCTGAGGAAACTTGCGAAGGACCAATCCCAAGTGTCGAATAATGTATAAATCAACTGTTACAGTCTCCAAAACAAAAGGCCTCTGGACTTTAACAGCAACTAGATCCCCAGTTTCCTTTAACCGACCTTTATAAACCTGTCCAAGAGATGCTGACACAGCATTGCAAGAAATTAGAATCTCTACAGTTCCAGAATAATTCAAGTTTTCATCATTAACCAAAACCAAATCTCACACAGGCCATCGACTTTCTACAATTGTTGTTTTTTTGGGTCATGTAGGCCATTAACATTCATAATCAGTTATACAAGCTTAGTCACATAAGCGGCTGCATTGGTACAAGGGGTGGGGGATGGGGGGGTGGTGGATGGGGAAGAGAATCACACATGCCCTGCACATGCTACCCAGTCACTAGCTAAAAATAGGTGTTCCAAATATACCACCTAAAGGATAATGAACTAAAACATATGTTTTCTATATAACAGTACACAAATCCCCCAAATGTTAAGCGTAACCTTAAAGCCTAAAGACTCCCAGATGAATGCATTCCAGGCATCAGCTACCTCATACAACAACTGCATAGTATATAATGTATGATATATTTTAATAGATGGTAAGTAAATACTCTCTGTTTAGAAATAATTCATAGTTACTATTTTGTTTATGCTGTGCGGAAATGAGGTTACTATTCTGAAAATAATAGAAATAACCTCCCCCCCCCCCCCTTCAAAAGTCAAAACCCACGCTGAGGTTCCCTCCTCTCTTTCTCAGTGTCCCAAAAACCAGTATTATGTACATTAATGACAAGGATCAAGCAATTGAGTACGTTAATCAAGCAATGCAAGAGAACACAAGCTATTACACCAAAGCCTTCTCTAACGCATCAGAGTATTTCAAAACCCAGCATAAAGTATGAGAAGGACCCTAATATACGTGAGGCCATATCCCACTAACCGCACCGAAGAGACTATGTTACTTAGACTCTTCATTTAACCTCAAGTGCTGATGTTGGATACTCGATACTCATGACATAGGTATAGCCAAAGACACATAATTTTTAGGAAATGGGAGTCCAACACTTAGACATGTATTCCAGTAGGACACTTGTAGCCGAGTCAACGTCACAAAGTGAGGATATTTGAGGTAACATCGCTAAGAGCATCTGCAGCAACCACTAGAAGATGGCCTTAAAAGGCTTAGATCAGATTCTCTTCTGCCAAACAAGGTAAGGAGAACTTGTCTGATCATTTGCAATGCTAGATCTTGCATTACTACCCTTATCAGATCAATCTTGGCCGGTTGGGCCGTTACTGAGGAACCACTGCAACTTCTGTCGTTCATGCAATTGCAACTGGAATTGGAATTATAAGTCTGGTCGGTTTTTAGTGATTCAGAATTCTTAGTAGCAACTTAATTTGCTCTGTACTCACTACTCCGGGTTTTCAAAGAAATAATAAGGGTACTTTGGTTGAACCATATATCGTCAATAATCGGAAGAAAATTTCAGAAGGAGACTAGACGAAGCGAGTAACCCTTTAGATAGGGGAAAGCATATAGAAAAGGAGAATTAGAAGCCAAGAACAAGCGGTCCTTCCTAAAAGCTACTCCAAGATCAAAATGAAGAAAAAGCTATTTGAAACCCATCTTAAGGCTGTGCGCTTGGCACTAACCTTGGAGTCAAGGACAAGGTATCAGGGGTTAGATGTACACGAATCTCAATTGAGGTAATCATAAAGATTGTTTCAACTCGTTATGTTATTGAAGCACTATTCACAACAGATTTTTTTTTATATAGAGAAGAAAGAGTAAATAATAATTAGAAAGCAAATAGCAGAAGATGATAAGATGCCCTCCCTATAGTTGCACGAACAAGTACGAGTCGTGGGACAAGAATGGGGACAGAATTCAAAACTATTATGAATGAGCAATGACAGGGTATGTATTATGAGGCATGCTTTTTTTTAGGAATCTTTCACATTTTTTTGTGTGTTTATTACCTTAAATGTTTTTGGCTTTTTTTCCCCTCTCATGTATAAATGAGATTTTGCTGATAAACACCTTTAATGTACTAGTTTTTGCGAGTTACCACCTTTTTTGTAAGAAAATTACAACCTTTAATGATATTTTTTTATAGTCCTCCACCTTTTCCTTATGTTCCAGGCAAAATAAGAAGAACAATGATTGATTTTCCCCTTCCTTGCTGAATTAATTGACAAAATCATTTTTCCTCCTCCCCCTTAAATTATTTTCGGTGTTCTAATAAACTTTTCCAACCTCCACTTTTTATTTTCTTCTAAATAGCAACCTGTAGCCCCTTCAATGGGATGTGCTTTGCTCCATCTGCGTGCTAGGCATAGGCATCAATCATATGCTCCTCTATCATGTTCTAGTCTAAACACACAAGCTTGGCCTCACCTAGACTCTCTTGGTTGTCCCCCTCGCATGGATCTATGTCTAACCCTTGGGAAGAAATTGGATCTTTGAAAGAAAGAGAGAAGCAAGAGAAGAAAAAAAGTCACAAAGAGAGGAAGAAAAAAGTGGTAGGGGAGACAAAGAAGGAGATGAGAAAGAAAAAGGTTAGAGACTAGAGGGAATATAGAGAAAATTTCACCAAAATTAAATAAATGGGAGGGCAAAAATCGGAAATTTCCTAGGGTACCCCTAAACCTTGACAAAATAAAGTGATACCCACTCCTTACGAAACTTACGTGGGGTACTCTCGAACTTTGAGCTTAACATAGCTATACCCACTTTCACTAACGCTAGGGTAGCCTCGTTAACATATTTGTTGTAGACAAGATTACCCTTACCTCTCTCTTCTATCCAAAATCTAAACTACTTTCTCTCCTTCACTCCACTCATCATTAACCCACACATCCCACCATTGATGCACCAATGGAGCTTTATCACACGACCATAATAATTTCTCCATCCCACTCCTCATTTTCTCCTCCACCATCGTCCAATCTCTCTTCCAACAGTCTCTCTCTCCTTTCCACCATTTTTTCATTTGCCATCATCCCATCCAATGATCCTCTCCACCTTCATCTCATTCTCTCTCCACCCGCTGCCACCTCCTTCCTCCCACCACCGACATCGCAACCGTTGTCTATTCTCTTCCCTCCCATATATTCCACAAACCCAAAACCAGTCATTCCAACCCCACCTTCTCAACCACCCCTTCCCTCAACGACAAAAACTGCCAAAGGTCATCGGCAACGGCCTTCGTGGCCTCGCCGCCACCACAAAGCTCCATTCCTCCAGCGTTCCCTTCCTCTTCCGATGCCATTGACGACCACTTCCATACAGACTCTTCATCACCCCTATGAAGCTTCTCAATTATCCTTCCCTCAAACTCCGCCGATTCTACTCGACACGAAGGTCTTCTTCGACGGGAGGTTACCGACCCCGTCCGCCATTTTGGGTTTCTGTCGGAACTTATATTCAGAGCCCAATGAGCTAGATGATTATGATCTCGAGAAGCTGCTCCAGCCCATAGAATTAAATCTGGGCCAATCAATGCCATTGATGTCCCCACAATTGATCTCCTTCATTGGACTAATAAGCAACTAAAAGAATAAAAGCAACAATAAGAGTCAAAAAGAGTATACAATCACGACGATAGAAGTTCATCGATTACCTTTTTTCAAAACTTGAATGATAACTCTAATATCTAACAGCTACTCTCACGTTAGATGGGTCTGATGTAAGTATTAGTATGAGACAACCCATTGTTTGGGAGACGCATGGGTCAGTGTCACAGTACCCCCTCTTCTTGCAACCATTATCTAAGAGAAATGCAGGCCATGTAAGCCCCTGCCCCCTTTATTCATCTTTTCCGTTGTAGGCTTGTAGCATGACAGCTCCAAATTTTTTAATGAAAAGTAACACTTTTCCTACAAAAGTGGCTCTTTTTTAGTAACTTTTTTAATCTTGGGCTCCAAAGATCAACAATAAGTTTAATCTTGATATTACAAAAAATAACCCTTTTTTCCTTGAAAACATTTCATTATACTGAAAATTCTAACCCTTTCTTTGAACTCTAAAAAGTGACCCTTTTTTGTTATCTACAAAAAAAATATTTTTTGTATTGCAATAAACTAACCCCTTTCAATATTCAAACTAAACAATAAAGTTACTACAGTAGAAAATCAAAAGGAAACATAAAAAATAAAGAAACAAAAAGAGTGGAAAGATGAAAAATAATAAATAATAATAATAATAGAAAATAATCTCCCCTTGACTGGAAATAGAGGAGATCAGTGCCTTGATAACTGTTTTGGACACTAGCCCCCTAACGAGCTCAAGTGATGCCAGGGTGTGGGTAAGGGACTCTTCGGGGGCCTTTTCTTGCAGGTCCTTCCTTCATCACCTTAGTCTTTCACCACAATATCCTTTCTTCCCTTTAGCCACATATACCTGGAAGTTTAAAGTACCCCCGAAAGTACATGCCTTTGTTTGGACCTTGGTGCTAGGTCGCATCAACACACATGACGTGTTGCACAAGCGCCGACCTAGATGGGCTCTTTCTCCGAACCAATGTGTCTTGTGTCACCGGGATGGGGAGACCTCCTCACATTTGTTTTTACATTGTGACTTTGCAAGATCTCTTTGGCTTTTTGGGGTTGAAGGGGGGTACTTTGTTATTCCTGCCGACATTGAGCGACTTTTGCACGTCTGTTACGTTGGTCTAGGCCGGAGCAAGGATTGCAAAGTGCTTTGACAGTGTGCCTTTTTCACATTCCTATGGTGTGTCTAGTTAGAGAGGAATTCCCGTATTATTTCGGGGACTTCTAATCCAGCGCAGTATGTTTGGGGCCGCATTGTCTATATGGCCTCTCTTTAGGCCAAAGCGGGTGGGGCTTTCTGAGGGACTATCCTCACTGTCATCCAACGTCATTGGGTGACTTGTAATTTTGTCTATTGAGGACTACTTGTCCTCCTACTTTGTAATGTTCACTGTAATTAATACAATTTTTCTTTATCAAAAAAACAATAATCTATAAAAACATCATTTGAGATTTAAAAAGGATGGGCTCTTTCGCATATAAAAGCATAATTTGAGATTGAATAATTTGATAAAAGTTAAACATTGAGAGTAAGGGTGTGTTCAATTTACCTTTTTCAATCCCATTTCAGTTCAGTTTAGTTTAACTTAATTTAGTTCAATTCAATTTAGGTCAGCAATTTACTTTTTATTTCACATATTACTATTTACTCAGTGCCCCATTAATTCAATTGGTTCAGGTCGTTTTAGTTGAAATGAACAAACCCTCAATGAAGAGGAAGAAAAGAGAAATGAAAAGAAATTAATGAAATAGGAAATTATGCAAAAAGAGGTAAAAAAGAAGTTTGGGGGGCAAACAAAACTCAATATAGGCTCTGATTGAGATTTGAACCAGTGACCTTTGCTCAAAAGGTTACAAAGGCAGTAGCAAATTACAGCCACTAGTGAAACTTCATTGTTAATTAATTGTTGCCTTGCTGGAACACAAATACTACTATGTAGCCCATGAGTCCAGTGAAAGGCCCGCTTTACCCGACGCCCAATTCTATCGCATCAGGCGTCCCACTCAATTGTAAATTGAGACTGGTCTCAAAGGAGGATTTGTAAATATCTAATTTCAGGTTTCAAAGTCAATTCTAGTGTCAATGGCTTGTACGACGATTTTGAATGTCAATGGCAACATTATAAAGGAAATGGCTAGCAGTGATAATGGCCTGTTTTACGTTTGTTCTAAAACCAATTCAAAACTGAGATTACCAGCAGCAATTGGTGATGGTGAAAGCTCAGAATAAATTTTATGCCAAGGATTCCCAAGCTCCTCCTCAAGCAAAGCCATTGCGACATCGTCTGGAAATGAAGGAACCTTATAATATCGTAAGAAACAAAAAACATACCATCAGCTGATGCATAAAAGTATTAATCAGATCAAGAACTGATAAGACAACTAGACAAGGCATATGAGGTTGAGATGGTACAAGTTTTTCTATGCTTTCTCAGTTGAGTTGCAACTGAGTAATACATAGAGAGAGAGAAAACACCTCAAGGTTGATTACATGCATCATGGAGCCAATAAAGCAAGTAAAAAACAGAGTGAATGAGGTGGCGAAGGATATACAAAGAAAACCCATTATGCACATTCCCACATCCCTCAAAAAACTTCCCCCATCAACAAACTGCTACCACCCATTTCAATCAAGGAAAATTTATATGCGATACCAGACAGAGAGCAAAAACAGCAGCATATCAGTAGAGTTGTAACAAACCATAAACTATGCAGAAGCCAACTAAAAATGGCGATGCCGTATGATCATCTTTACAAACCTTCACATGACAGTAACTTTCCAGTAAAACCCTCATATCATTAACATACAAAAAGGGAACTGCCAAGTCCACTTTATTTGCATTCATATATGTGGATCTCCTCTATTCCATTAAAGCTTATCTTCAATCAGGACAATTTGTCAAAGGATATTTGTTGCAAACTGATGATTCCAAGAGAAGTAGAGAAACACTTAGAGATATTGAGAGGAGGTGATCAAACAAAACATGGCCAATCTACATATAACGGAAAACATGACCCTTGATAGGACTTTGTGGCATCCTAGTATTCAAATAAATGGACTCTGATAGGGGGTCCTCTGCCATAACATGGTAATTCGAATCTGTAGCTTAAACAGAAAGCAATGTCATGCAGAATAAGCAGAAAACAATTGTCGTAGTAGGAAGATATTCCAACCATAACCATTTTCAAAAACAAAATGCGCCACAAAGGTAGAACCCAATAATACCTTGTCACAGAGCTTTTGAAGTTCAGTCATAGCAGCTGGTGACAGTATGTCAGGTCTGATGCTTAGCGCTTGTCCCAGTTTAATATATGCAGGTCCCAAAGAGGTCACAATCTCCCTTAATTCAATTGCCCGTGCAATCTCATTCTGAAATAATAGGGATACTAAACAATTAGCAATTTAGCATCATAGATGGCAGGTTCATGATCAACTGATAACAATCTCCTAGAACCATTAAAGATTACCACCACCACCCCCCCCCCCCTTTAAAAACCCACCCCGGTCCAAATAAAAAGTAACCCCTAAAAAGTCGCCCATATCCAACTGAAAATACCCTCTAACAAGTTACCTTTACACCTAAAAAGTCAACTGTGTTCGCCTAAAAAAGGCATTTCTATCCCCTAGAAAAACCACTCCGCTAAAAGGTTTCTTTACACTGTAAAATATAAAATAAAAATAAATATGAAAAGCAAAAAATCATCTGTTTTTCTTAAAACAGTAACCCTTTTGGGGACTAACTTTTTATTTATTGCACAGTTGGATAACAAAATCACATAAATGAAGCCAAAATCAAACAAAAGAAAACAAAAGACATCAAAGTGAAAACAAAACATACATCAAAAACAAACAAAAGCCAAAGGAAACCAAACAAAAATAAACTAAGTGAACACAAAATGTAACATTTTAAAAAAATATCAAGTCATCATCATCAGCAGAATGATCTTAAACCTGCCCCCTGACCACACATATATATAAGCATATGCATACACATACACACATACACATATGCATACGCATGCATACACATACACATTCATATACACATCATACTTATACATTAAACATATACAATATACGAGTATATGTATAAATACACTACACACATATACATACACATATACAATGTACCATATATGTATATGTATATTTAAGTTCAGGTGCGAACTAAGAATCTCAACCATCAACTCCAGTTGTAAACGACACAAAACCCCAATCGGGTTTGGGTTCGAAGTGTTCTTAGGTGTGAACAAAAGCTCAAGATCTCTGTCATTCATTATCAAGATCGATGGATGAAATTCTTAGTTCCCAGAGTTCGCATATAAGAACTAGATTCACCAGAACTCATGTATATAATATATAATCAAGATCATATGAGATCAATCTTAAGGTGAGAATATGAGAGCAAATAGTTTAACACTAATATTGGCAAAGAAACGGAAAAGTAATTTCATCACTTCATTGCAATCGAAAAATTATCACTCTCCACCGATTGCAGCATCTACAAAATATAAATCCTCTAGCAACTACCACTTGAATCCCAATTGCCATTTGAGTGATTTAACACAAACCAATGCCCAATAGATAAGAAGCACTTTGGCAAGTTTTATTGCTATTCCCGAGCGCGCCGATATAACTTCAACATATTTTTCCATAACTAATATTGAAAACCATTAGAAGGACACCAAGGGGGTATCTCCATGAATAATTTAAGATCAGAGCAATCACTTAGACTTTATTTGTAGGCTTGTAGCTCAAAATTTTATAGCTCACCCAATGGAAAGGATACCAACCAGTTTCTGGCAAAGGCAAAGATCATAAGGAACCAAGTGAATTACACATCCTCTTAACAAAAAAGCAGAAGTTGTAGGACACAAATTTTCCATTTCCAAGTTCTAACTTATGCAGAGATGAGACATGTTTAATAGGGAACCGAAATGAGATCAAACAACATCCTACCTCCTTGACTTTCTTATTAATCACATCCCAAGCTAGACGAGAAAGGAAGCCTCCAGCAACAGAAAGCAACTGTACAATGCGTGTTGCAACAGCACGAGGTCGTTTGCCCCAATAGGAAGATATGCTAGCAGGATCATATACCAATGGCAGAAACTCACTGCTTTCATCAACCTGGAAAATATACACCAAGTTAGATGAGGCTTTGACTTTCATAGCCCTACCAACAGAACTAACAGAGCCTAAGTTCTCAAAAGATGATCGAGGATCTCAGTCAGCCCTCCAGAAGAACTAAGGCAGTCTCTCCTTAGCACAAGTATCTTCTATATTCATTGGATTAATAGTGGCACTAGGTTATATTTTTATCATTTGATGATAGTTCAGATATCTACAAAAAGGCCACCTGGCAAGAACATAAGTTCCTTCTTAGTTATATATTTTTCAACGCATAAATAGCTTTGTAAGGTCTTAAATGAAGAGATTACTTCCTACAACATCCTGTTTTCCTTAAAATATAAGCAACAAACCTCAACCAAGCGGAGTTGGATACTGTCATCTGCAAATTGTGAGTCAGTCAAATTTTGTCCTCTGAGCCCTTTCATAAGAATCGCCAACTGTTCGTTCTCTTCCATTTGTGCTCTCACTCTCTTGATCTCATCTGACATGTCTCCAAGTCTCTGCAGTTTCAGACATTAGACGTGTCACATATACAGAACTAACAGAAGCATTCATCCTCATTAGTTGAGTACACATCTTCCACAGGTAAATGAAAAGAAATGCAATTAACAAACAATCAATCAATTAAAAATGAGACACATCGATGCAATAACATAATTTTCCTGAAAAACTGAACAAAATCTAGACTGAATATTACATCTATCATTGATCCAAGCAAATTTGAACATCAAATAATGAGACCATAAAGAAACCTTCAATCAAGTCCTTTTGGTGGTATCTAGTCCTAAACAATCGCATTTGTCAATGAAACGTAGCAATACTCAAAATTGAATTATAGGCAAAAGAGAAAGAAAAGAGTAAATAGAGGAGTAGTATGCATTTGTCAATGAAATGTAGCAATACTCAAAATTGAATTATAGGCAAAAGAGAGAGAAAATAGTAAATAGAGGAGTAGTATGCATTTGTCAATGAAATGTAGCAATACTCAAAATTGAATTATAGGCAAAAGAGAAAGAAAAGAGTAAATGGAGGAGTAGTAATTAGGGAATACTATAGTAACAAACTAACAGAAGGCATTTTGGTGCGGACGGTGGGCGGTGAGTTTGAGGACCCATTGAGCTTGGAAGAAGGGGAGTCGGTGCCAATGGTACTCGTTTCGACGGAACCAGCGGGTGGGGTAACCACCGCATAGACTACCTGGCTCTTCCGTCTCCGCACTACTCTGGTTCTGTGATTGTGATTGTGATTGTAATTGTGATTATGATCGCATCTTTTTCTGAGTAACCTTAACTTTGAGGAAGGTATGTAGCAAGTGGAAACGGAATGAGTACTACGGCTTGGGCAGAGAAGCTCCAGCCGGCAGCAGACGAACTGAGACGCTACTCCTGCCCCGTAATCCATTTTTGGCGATGATGATGATGAGGACGACGAGGAGTCAAATGGAGCGGGAGTGAACTGTAATGGACTTCAAATCCCCAAAAGACTACAGTATTAGCTTTAGGATGTTAAAGGCCGAGGAACAAGGCTTGGCTGTTGAAAGAACACGTGGCAATGCACGCAGCAAGGGATACCATTTTCAGAGTTATTACTTGCTCGTTCTCCCGTGCGCGATGCACAAGTTGACTATATTTGATAATCTCTCAAATTTATTTTATATATTTATAACAAGGCTTGGCTGTTGAAAGAATATGTGACAATATACGTACCACTTAAATTGTCTCTATTTTTTTACACGGTTTAATTTAGGAAAAAAATAAAATAAAATAAAAGCTATTTATAGTAAAATATCTTAAATTTTATAAACCAAAACCCGCTTGAAGATATTTGTCGTACCTTTAATTTATAGGGTTCGTCATTTTATTATGTCATAATGTTATGTTATTTAGTTAGTCAAGGATATAATGTCATCTGATATCAAGAATGTAAATATCAATAATTTAAATAGAAAAATTAAATAAAGTAAGTATTCTTTTCATTAATTGAAACTCTTGTTATCATCATGTTCAAATTGTCTCAAATATAACTTTGTTGACATAATTTCTTTTTCGAAGATGTAGTCATTAAAGTAGGGGCGTATTAGTAACCATTCGAACTTTGTATAACTTCCTTCATCACTAACTTTGTGTCTTGCAAAATTCATGATACGGTTGAAGATAGATGTAAATATTTTATATGAAATCTATTTATTACAATGGCTAATAAAAGCTCATTGAATTTAGAGAGAAGATATGAGAGAGGCAGAGAATAAAATGAGAGAGAGAGATTATGAAGCTCATTGAAATGAGGTTTTGAAATGGAGGAAAATGAAGATATTTATAAATCACATTAAGGCAATGGGGTTATTCATTTACTAATATTAGAAATAGGGGAAAATCACTCAAGGAAAGTAAAAGTCACTTACACAAGGGTATAATGGTCAGCCCATGTTATTATTTGGCCGGAAAATGAACAAAGGTGTATCTCAACAAAGAAAATCTTCTTATTAGGTGTTTCACTGCAAAAATAGTTTTATTAGGTGTATCCCCACAAATAGTGGTAAATATTAGGTGCTTGTTTGGTTAATATAGGAAGTGGCTTACTTACTTCCCCATGAGTTCACTTCCTTTGTGCTTGTTTGGTTAATATAGGAAGTGGAACTTCCTAGGATTTTCTAATTCACATGAATTCACTTCCTCTATCAACTTCCTATGAAGTGGTAAAAGTTGTTTGGTTGTGAATAAGGGAAGTGACTTCCCATAGGAACTTCTACTTACCTAGGGGAGAGTGGGTAAGCCACTTCCTCCATTTTGTGGGAAGTGGAAGTTCCTAATAAGTCCTACTTCCCCCATTTTTCAATTTTTGTGACAAACAAACAACTCAAGCATATTGCACTTCCTAGGATGTTCTACTTCCCATGTTTTGCTAATGCAACCAAACAAGCACTTTATCAACTTCTTAGAAGTGGTAAAAGTTGTTTGGTTGTGAATAGGGGAAGTGACTTCCCATATGAACTTCTACTTACATATGGGGAGTGAGTAAACCACTTCCTCCATTTTGTGGGAAGTGGAAGTTCCTAGGAAGTCCTACTTTCCCCATTTTACAATTTTTGTGTCAAACAAACAACTCAAGCATATTGCACTTTGTAGAAAGTTCTACTTCCCATGTTTTGCCAATGCAACCAAACAAGCACTAGGTGTATCCCCACAATTTTTCCTTATTATTAATTTAT
Organism: Mesembryanthemum crystallinum; assembly: GCA_030267885.1. Classification (NCBI taxonomy): domain Eukaryota; kingdom Viridiplantae; phylum Streptophyta; class Magnoliopsida; order Caryophyllales; family Aizoaceae; genus Mesembryanthemum; species Mesembryanthemum crystallinum. The sequence continues at coordinate 14,808 of BSSO01000490.1, forward strand.
GGATAATTTGCTGTCAACCCTCTTGTATAATATTCTATCTTTTTTTTTTTTTTTTTGTGAAAAACCCTCCCTTAAAATAAAATAAAAAAAGTTGTAGGGTTCCCCCTTTATATCGCAAAATCCTTTTAAGAAACCCCATCTCCGTCTACTTTTTTGAATTCTCTGATGGGATTTATATTATTTGGACAGTTTTGTCGTTGTATAATGTTGTGGTACCCCTACCCTTATATTTCATGATTTCTTTCAACTAACCCAATTCTCCTTCCCACTCTGATTTTCTCTCTTATTCCCTCAATCATTTTCGTTCTCACTAAATTCACTCATTTTACACCCTTCTTTAATTCAACCACCCAATTACCCAATCTACCTTCATTACTCCACTAAAATCTTTTACTCGCTCCATCAATTATTTTTAACCAATCAAATTTATTTCCACAATTAATCTTTCTCACCTACATTCTTCGCCCTCTATAATCATCCCTATTAAGCTCCTCTCGACCCAGAACTCCAACACAAAACGCTCTCTATTCTCCTTATTTCTTTTATCATATTATATTGTTTCAACATATCTCTCATCCTAAGTTAGATTCGTGTTCGTTGATGAGCGAATCGTTACTCCTTCGCGGGCTTCGTGTTCGACTCATCGATACCGGCACTACCCCTGCTCGAATCATCTTCTCCGTCCTGAATGCTTACCTTTTCAAATCTAGTATATATTTCTCAATCCCCCCACCATTACATATAGGTGTTTGGTATGTTTCTTTTTTGGTTTTTGGCAGGCATTAATGGAGATGTTGGTGTGGTTGTGGCTGCGATGGTGGTGTGGTGATGGTAATCAATTGCCGGCATTAATTATGCTCTCAATTGAGAGTTCTCCTTGTGGAGGTGGCCTGGTTTGGGTTTGGGCAAGAATATAGAGGAGATAGAAATTTTGTTTATTTTGCCTTTTTATTTTCCAATAAGTTTCAAAATGTAACTTTTACTCAAAAGCTAACTATTGGTGCCAAACATAGCCTTAGTGTTTGACTTGGAGTAATACTAGGATAGTGGTGTGGTGTTTTGCATTTTTATTTGTTTTGTCTTTCTAATTTCCAACAGGTTATGTCCACGCCCACAAGCTCCAGAGAAACTTCCCATGCCAAATACTACTGCCATCCAAGTTGTAACAGCCGTAATTTTTAAGTGCCCTTATTAACTATAAACTAATCCGTTAACCCTAATTAGATTCTAATTAATTTTTGATTACCTGTAAGTTAGGAAACCTAATCAAAAGTATACCAATATATCTAGTTGGACATTAGACCTAAACTAGATTAGACTAATTATACTCGAACTTAACTAAGTACTACAAGAACTCAACTTGAACCAAACTAGCTTATAACTATCAATATAACACCACCATTAAACACAAACTTGATCAACTTAAGTTTCGCCACTTAATAGCAAAAGTGTCACGATCTAATTGGGTAAAATTCCTCAATGGGTGCCGTGTAACAATGAGGGGAAAGAGGAGATGAGGATGGCGGTGATGATGTGTTGAATAAGAGAAGGGAGTGGCAAGGAGAATGGTGATTGATCATCACACCCCATGCCACCATTAGCCACCTAAACACCTACAATCCAATTCACTAAGCCTATTTGTCCCTAAGGCTGTCTCCCTACAATACCCACTATATAAACCCCAAAACCTCCACCATTTCCCCCACAACTGTCACGCATACTTCTACTACTTCTATGCTAGTACTTTCCACTACTACTATATTCTATTTCCTACTTACTACTACTATTACCACTTTTAATATCTACTAAAGTTCCTACTTACAAACTACTACTATTACTACTTGGTGTCTAATACACGAAGGAAACAAATAGAGGCCCAACTTCGGATCGTATAACAGCTAACTACCGCACGAGTGAGGTAAATCGATGTTTACCACTTTCAAACCCCGTCAAAATATTTTTATTATGTGCTATTGTATGATTATGTGTGCTTATAATTTATATTATAACTATTAAAAATTCCTTTTTTATTAGTATATTATATGAAAATTATTTCATTATTAATATTATGAGTTCTTGTTATCTGGAGTAATGAATGTTTAAGCACACATTAGTGCTTGGTTGTACTTATGTACTAGTTATGAGAACAGATGTAATCGAACATCCGAATAAATTCAATAACCGGATAATAAGATACTATTCATTTTAAAGTGAAAGATGATTATGGCATGTGGACAAGCTTCTATCTGGATAGTTAGAAGTGTTGAACATGGAAGGTTGGCGAATGGTACAATTCTCTGGATAGAGATGGGTTCGGCTTAACAGTTGGTGCAATTCTCTGGACAGAGATGGGGCTGCGCAGGTTCAATCCCTTGCCATGTAAATTAATACAACCCACATTAATGATAATTAGTTAATATAATCATTCAGCTGATTAGTAGAAAGACTATTGATTATGGGTATGACCATGTTTGTTTATTTATTTTATATTGGGTGCTATATAAAACCAAAATGATTTTACAAAATGATTTTTATATCAGGTAAGAAAATTATTTTCCTATAAAAACCGTTTTTCGTTTTTACGGGGTAGATTCGATTTACAAGTGCGCTGAATTTGCGTGTTTAATTTTGTAATCTCTTTTCTTTCTTTTTAATTTACAGATAGGTGATTATGAAAGGCTAGTTTGAGCAAGGCGGACGATTATAGATAAAGTGAGACTTGTCAGATAATCCTTTTGTAATAGAGATCACTAGTTAAACTATAGACTATCATATGTAATAATAGACAAACATTATTTTAGTCCCACAACTTATATAAATATAATATTACATTAGTTAATTTGTGAGTTTATTATTACTTTTTAGCCTTACAGTTATTATCTACATAATTGCGGCGGTAACCTCCGGAATTTGGGACTGCATTTCTGCTGCAAATCCCCTATTATTATTGTTAATTAAGCAGTCTCGGAATATAGGGTGTTACACAAGCACATTTAACTATGGAGTTTATTGGGTTTGAGTTCCGGAAAAAGAAGATGTAGCTTGGTAATATGAGTAATACCATCAAACTATTTAAACTTTCATCAACCATGAAATCTTTATGGTATTACAAAGATAGATCTATATGTTGGGTAATTAATAGTAGCTGATTACTAGTATTTTAAATGCAACTCAAAATAAAATAAATATCATCAAATATAATCACAAACCTGTTTAATTGGTTGCTTATTTATCGCTTCGAGGGTGACAATTAGCGGGATCATTGTTTTTTTTTTTTTTTTGTTGTTATTATTATTAATATTCAAACTCCTCCATCAAGCTTCATTCACAGTATCAGGAATAAATTCCCTTCTATGTTGGGTAATTAATAGTAGCTGATTACTAGTATATTAAATGCAACTCAAAATAAAATAAATATCATCAAATATAATCACAAACTTGTTTAATTGATTGCTTATTTATCGCTTCGGAGGTGACAATTAGCGGGATCATTGTCTTTTTTGTTGTTATTATTATTATTAATATATTAAGAACAACAACAATAATCTATACATATACTAATATCCTTATATGTTATTTACAAGGAAAATTTTCATTTTAGGTACCTGACGTTTGGGTTAATTGCAATTTGGGTACCTCTCTTTTCAATAATCTCATTTTGGATACCTGAAATTTTGAAAACCGTTTCATTTTGGGTAATTTCACTAACACCGTTAAAATTTCCGTTAACATGCTGACGTGTAATTAAGCAAAATTTTCTAAAAAAATTCCCCAAATTTTCAGAAAAATTTCCAAAAATTATTTAATGTTTATTTGTAGTTATAGGGAAATTTCTGAATTTTTTGGGAATTTTTCAAGAATTTTTGGTTTAATGACACGTCAACAAATTAACGGAATTTTTAACAGTGTTAGTAAAATGACCCAAAATGAGACGGTTTTCCAAATTTCAGGTATCCAAAATGAGATTATTGAAAAGATAGGTACCCAAATTGCAATTAGATCTAACGTCAGGTACCCAAAATGAAAATTTTCCTATTTACAATTCAACAAACTTAAAGCTAAAAATTATCGACTAACTTTACAAAACACTTTTACGCAAATCTGCTAATATAATCCATTGATCAAATCAGCTAATATAATCCGCAAGTATACATAATCAGCTATTACAATCCCCTATCAACTATATGCTTTTAGCTAATTACCAAGCAAGACTACTGTCGGACTTTTAGTTGAGAATCGAGTTAAAGTCATCTTGTCACGTATTCTGTTGCTTGTGAACTTTAATTGTTAATTTTTATGCAATATGTTTTAAGTATAAGGTAGATTTACTCAACTTTGTATACCAACAAATAAAAAAAAAAGGTTCCTCAGCTCTGTCAATTAAAAAATAAAAAGTCACTTAGCTCTGCTAACGGTTTTGTATTATTATTTTTTTTTTTTTTTTTTTGTGTGTTGTTCTTCCTTTTTTGGCTCAGCAATTCGTAAAAAATGTATAACAAAGAAATAAAAAATTGATGAAAATAGGATAAATTCTTTGAAATTATCTCCGGCAAGCAATTTAAGGGGTATATGTGGAAAAGAAGGAAAAAAAATGCTCAAATGTCGTTGGAGGCAAATAGAAAGGTATAAATGTCACTGGAATTTATAAATATACCAAGTTGTTATACTCTTACCAAAAAAGTTACAGAAATTTCACGTGGTACCCCCGTACTTTGATGAAATGCCTGAGGTACCCAAAATTTTAGAAATGTGCCTAGGGTACCCTTGAACTTTCAACAAAGTGATCAGCGTACCCACTAAGCTATAAAGTGACTATAATGCCCTTGTAATGTATTTTTTGTGTGATGACTATGTTTGATTTTATATCTATTTCTTTTATAATATTAGTTGATAAAAAGAGTTTAAAAATACGTACCCCAACTCTATTATTTTTTTTTTTCGAAAAAGAATTTTTTAAAAATAAAATAAAAATAAACAAATACATAAATTGTAGAAAGTTTATTTAAAAAAAAAAAATGAACGAATATTTAAAATTTTCACTATTTTTTTTTCACGATTTTCTATTTTTTAACTTATTGTATAGATTTTCATTAAAACAAAAGTTTTTAAATACTAGTTTTAATTTTTATTAAAATTTTAAAATTTATTTATTTATTTTTATTTTTTTGAATATTAGTTTTAATTTTAAAATTAAATTTTATTTTTGTAATTTTCAAAATTTTTTATGTTTTTATCAATTAATATTATAAAAGAGGGAGAAATATAAAAGTTACAAATAATTATTATACAAAAAATACATTGTAAGAATATTATAGTGATGGATAGCTCAAGTACATTTCCATCGAAAGCATGGTGTTTGGTTCCCGCCAGAAATAATCCCTAAAGTAGTGTACTGCAGTATTAATTAGGGAGTGGTTAAGTAGACTATTGGGTTGGCAATTTGGCATCCATATCCGAAAGCGAAGGGTGGAGATGGACATTCCGGACCTAGACGAGCTCCAGTGGTTGGAGGCCAACTCTCATGTGGAGGAGGAAGAGGAAGAGGAAGAGAAGGAGGGTGGTTACCCAGTGGAATTGGACGTTGAAGAAAAGGAGGAAGAAGGAAGAGGCGAAGGTCAAAAAGACGAAAATGGACATCTACATTTTCAGTTTCAAGCACCTTCTTCTTCGGATTCACAACCCCACCAGATACCATTCAGCGACGCAATTTCCAACACCAACAAGAAGAAACGCCCTCGATCTCATTCTCTGCTGGACTTGGAAACATCTACAGTGGATCCGGATAATAGGGTTAGGGTTAGAGTTACAGATGATGAGGAAGATTGGTTACGCCTCCCACCGCCACCGCCACCGCCACTGCCACAGCCACAGCCACAGCCACACTACGACCACAGCCATGACAACATCAAGTATTTGTCGCCTTTCGCCTCTGAAATTGACGGCGATTGTATGCCCGTTACTGCACCCTCTGGCTCTGGTGAAAGGGTTTATGCCATGCTCGATAAACACATTTTTACTCCTGGCACTGCCAATCACGGTGGTGCTAATAAACTTAAGATGCCTCCCACTTCTAGTGGTATGTTTCCGTTTATTTATTTGAAAACCCCATTAATTCCGTTTGCTCAGCTCTATATGGTGTCGTTTCAGTGTCCTTTTTCTCGTTTGATCGTTTGCACATCATCATCTAAATTACAGGTATCATTTCGGAGCCTGTTACCGTTTTGTTGCAAAAAGCTGAACAGGATGCATTGATGAAGGTATTTTGTTTTCTCTGAGACTGAGAGTTTGTAAGTATTGTTCAAACAACACTCCCTCTTAATTGTTTTTGGAACATAAGGCAACACTATTTCTCTGTATGAGCCTGCAAGGCCGTCAATGTGTGCACCCACTTGTTCACTGCACGGCTATTTGATCAGCCTATACACTCTACTGCTTCTTAGGTGGTCAATTATGAGCTAAATCCAAAATTGGTTTTGATAGAGAACCTTGTTTATTCCACCTTCTTATTGGAGCTTTGAGATTAAATTTCTTTGACCCCTTTCTATAAGCTTGCTAGAAATAACTTGTTATATTATAATTATTATTTTATTATTATTTTTTTCCTTGTATGTTGTAGGCATTACAGGTTAGTTCTGAAGTCCAGAATGACTTATTACTTCCTGAAACATCAGTTGTGACTGAGGAACTTTGGGTAAACAAGTATGCTCCAAAATCATTTACTGAACTTCTCAGTGATGAAAATACAAATCGTGAGGTACATTTGCATGAATGATTCCTAAAGATGTACCGGGTATCAACTGGGTTTAATTCTTCTCATTCTGTCTGCTTAAATTTTTACTAACAGGTTCTGGTTTGGTTGAAACAATGGGATTCCACTGTCTTTGGAACTGATATTAGAAACACTGGCAATGAGGTTTTGTCTGCACTGAGACGACATTCCTCCATTCCCCACCATCAAAAACACTCTGACACAAGTTTTGTGAGGAAAAATAGGGGTCCTAGATTGACTGAAAATTATATGGGTGACTCAACTGTGTTGGAGCAGGAACATGTTAAATCAAAAGGTGTTCAAGGTTTGCAAAACAAAAAGCCAAATGGTTCTCGGACTCCAGATCAGAAGGTAAGCTTTAAGATTCTCCTTTCATGGTGAAAGTGTATGATGGTGGTAGACAGTGTTTATGTATATGCATATTTTCTGCCACAAATGTGCTAATAGAGGCATTGAATTCTTACCTGCTGACATTTGCTGTTCATTTTTTTTACACGAGTCAAATCATTGTTTCTTGAATATGTTGTCTTTCTCTTTTCATCTCGAAAACGTTTTATGTAACAGTGAGACCACCTTATTAATCCAAACAGAAATGAGAGAAGTATTGTTAGTACCTGCTTTAGAACTCCAACTTCCTTTTTCAAAATTTTTAACGTCTTTGCATTGAAGGAGTTAGGTCACCCAAATTGCAGCACAGCCCTGGAAAATTATCTCTTGAAGCTTTGGGGTATGCCATTAACTGAAGTAGTCGACGAGCTCTATTTGTCCTAGATTTATTCTTTATTACATATTGAACAAAATAGGTCGCACTCAATGGAGATGCCTAAGAGTAATTACTTATTAGCGTATACAAAAGGAGTTGCCCAAGTGGTGGGTGTCCTTTACCCGATCCTCATAGTTGGGGTTCGAAAACCTGCGACCCACATTTATGGTGGAACCCACTACAATTTAGGTTTTGATAAAAAAAACCAAGAACCTAGATCTAGAAATTCAAGCATTGAAAGAAGAATTGAAGGATAGTTGTTTAGGGCTTCAAGGCAAAGGAGGGTGGCGAACCGCCTAGCAGGTTCTCAACCGCCGGTGTTGGAGGGATAAGAGAGACACGCTGTGACTTACACTGCTTCAAGTTCAAAGTCCAACTTCTCCTTTTTAATGTACTATAGTATAATGTATATTGACTGACTTGTGAATCATGACTTGTCTTTTTCACCCCTCTCTTTTTAAAACTAATTTGTTGTTGGACGTGATGTGCATGTTTAAATTTTTCTGCTTTTATATTAAATGATGCATGTAATAATATTTATTTTACAACATTTATTTTGCTACCTATGTTTTTATTGATTACTAATTTAAGTATAATGTAATTCATTGAATAAATCTACAAAAATGCTAAATAATTTACCAAGTAAATTCGTATGATACTTGGTAAGTTTTAGTGGTAAGTTAGTGGAAGATCATTACTTGGATGAATATTAAGACTACTGGGACACCATGTGGAATTTTGAAAAAAGCTGTTCGTTAAATAAAGAAGTTTGAAATTTAAGGTTTCCATACTATAATTTTAATAAAAGGCAAGAGTTTGATTATGAATAGAATTTGTGGATAGTGTCATATATGTTAATGTCAATGGATCGGATTCGGATCGGGTGGACCATGATCCGCTCCATCCGCAAATCCGAATCCGATCCATCCGCAACCCGCGAATCCACCAATCCGAATCCGATCCATCCGTCATCCGCGGATAAACGGATGGATCGGGTGGTTAGCGGTTTAATCACATATAATTTTTTTTAAACCTCAAATTATTTTATAATAGTACTTAACTTAATAAATTTGTTCCAAATATCATGCATTTTACTAGAGTTAAGAAAAATTCCATACAATCATAACACAAAATAAATAATCTAATACAAGTACTATTATAATTCATTAATATTTTAAAGATCATTAAAAAAAAAAATTAAGAATTATCTCACTAATATACGAAAAATTAATTTTTTTATTTATATTTTTAATAAACGGATTGCGGATGGATAAACGGATCGGGTAATCGGGTGGACATGTTTCACCCGAATCCGACCCGAATTCGACCCGATCCGCAACCCGATCTATCCGCCATCCGCATAACAATCCATTTAATTGGATTTTTATCCATATATTCAGATCGGGTGGATCGGATATCCACGGATCAATAATCCATTTACATCCTATAAAATTATCCATGGATGTGATCTTTGCCCTTTTTTTTTTCTGCATGCGTGATGCTCTGTTGGTGTCTTAATAATATTTTCCTTTTCTTTTTTTTTTAAATTAAAAAAACGAACTTCTTGCTCTCCAATCTTAACCATTTCATATATACTCCCTCTCAAAATAACTGTCGTTTAAGGTTAAAAGACATATATTAAGGAGACTATTAATTCTAGAGGTGGTTTTAACAATTTGATCCACTACCCTTACATTAATTGGAACTAGGTGCATTGGGAAGTGAAATTACTAATAAACCACAAGGTTACATTAGGAAAATCAACAATGAATGTTGTATTAGAATAAAGTGACAATTATTTTGAGACAACAAAAGTTAGTTAAAGCGACAATTATTTTGAGACGGAGGAAAGTAACATATTAACATATTTAGCCACTCGGATTTGTGATGGTGTCCTTGACTAATATTTGGGAATTGCAGGTTCTTTTGCTTTGTGGTCCCCCTGGATTGGGAAAGACAACTCTTGCACATGTGGCTGCTAAACACTGTGGATACCATGTTGTGGAGGTTAGTATTTACTTTGATAGTAATTGCGCCACATGAAGTTTTCTGATAAGTTCTCCTATTGAAGAGCTTAAAGGGATTAAAGCCTAACACGCTGTACCTTCGTTTTAGGGAGCCCATACTTGAGAAACTCCGTAGTTAAGCGCGCTTAACTTGGATATGTTTTATGATGGGTGATGTCACAAGGAGTTTCTTGTAAAGTATATGAGTGAAGACTAACCATGCTCAAGAATCTTATGGTGGTTTGTTAGTCCTTAGGCCATGGAATAGTTCTTGGTGACTTTAGCACCTTATGTGGTGGAAGACTTTGTGGGAAGTTTCATATAAATTCGTGAGTGTAACACTTGGACCCCTCTATGGGCCGTTGGCGTATACCAATATCCACTTTCCAGGTTGACCATCGTAAGTCTTTCAGACATGCTTTGTCCCCACTTGCATGGTACTCGAGAAACTTCCCAGCTTCGATGTATAGGAGTTTGATTTGATTTGTGGGTTTCGAAGGATTAGAGTAAGCAAATAGATTTCTAGAGTTTTAATTTTTTTAAGTAAAAGAGGTACATCCATTTGAAATGGGTGAACGTTTTCCCTTGTTTTTCGACCGTTCTTGTTGCATGGGAGACATTTCTCCCTTTTTCAAAATTGTCCCTACTGTGCTTCGCGTTTCGTTACCGTCCTCGTTTCAGAAATGTTTTGGGGATGGTGGATGACACTTGCCCGGCGTTTCCATGATTCCAAGGGTAACACCTTCAAACCATTTAGACACTTTGCTACCATGCATATCTTGAGGTATTATGTTCACTTGCACTCAAAGAACTCAATGTCCTTGTTGTTTTATAGACAATCATCTAGCCTCAAAATGCTCCCCAACTTGGCAACTCGTGAGGTCTCTCTTCAGCATTCGGTTGCAGGGATGCTTTGATGACAACTAATCCCTTTGCCCAAAATAAACTTAATATTTTCCTATTTGGTCCGTTTCATAAACTTTACATTTTTTTTTTTGGGTTTTCTTTTTGTGGAAATTGACCAACCTATCCACCCCAAACCCATGTGCAAAAAAGCAACGACTTTCTTGTCAAAAACCAAGTGTTAAGATTATTATGGGACATAGGGAGTATAACTATCAGAACTAACCACTTTAATAACATAACCCACTAGGGTGAGAAATCTCTGAGTGGGCCCATTGAAGGGGCAAAAGTTTACAAGGGAAATGCCTTGTTGGTTTGGTATGAGGATCACATTACTTATAAACTAATCTCAACTCACATAATTTTGTAATATTGGACTTGGGTGTCACAAACTTCCATCACTTAAGAATGTAATGCACTAGGGTTAGGGCTTTCATGAACGTGTTGACTGTTATCTAAGCTTTAGAGTCCGCTAACTGGTCTTAAGGTGATTCGAGTGGGTAAGTTGGGATTAACATTGATCATTCCTATCCGACTCAGTTTTCCTCGCTTGTTGGTTGCCCATTCTTGAGTGGCCAATTACATACCTTGGGATTCCTTTGGGGGTAATGACCTGTGATCAAAAAAGTGACTAAGCGTCTAGATGGTTGGAAGGGGGTTATTTTTCTTTTGGGGGCATATCACTCTTATTCAATTCTGTTTGGAGTTAATCCCTTTGTATTTCCTTTCTATATTGAGGGTCCCTAAGCGAGTTGCTAGGAGCTCTGGGAGGATCATGCGTGATTTCCTTTGGCCGCGTACGAGCGAGAGAACTAGGGATTGCTTGTGGTAGTGTGTGTAAGTCTAAGGAGATGGGTGGACTAGGTCTTGGCAATTTGGTGTCTGAGAAAATTTCCGTAGTTGGTAAGTGGCTTTGGCGGTTTTCTTTGGAACCAGACTCTCTTTGGCACGGGTTATTCAGAATCGATACTTTCACAAAATGGTTGGGACGTGCATGCTCATGCTGCAGTAACCTTTGCTAGCCCTTGGAATGTTATCTCATAAATATGTCCTTCATTCTTACCCTTGGGTACCTTTAATAATGGCCTAGGGGCACAGGGTTCGTTTTGGGGGTTCATGTTGGGGAAGACACTTGGTTGGGGGAGGTTCCTTTCGCAGATTCATTCCGTCGTCTCTGCAACCTCTCCTTTTCAGTTTTCACCGTTGTTAACGCTTCTGTTTTCTGAAAATTCCCTTTACTAGAGATCGTCTTGGGAGGGAGTTGGATGAGCTAGCCGAGCTCCTTCCTTTACTTGATTCCCTTTTCTATTTTCAAGAGACAAATTCCATGGTGTGGACCTCTAAATTAGTGAGGTACTCTCGTGCAAATCATTCTTCCAACACCTAATCTCTAACCTTGCCGACTCCTCTTTTCCTTATAGTTCTTTCATTTGGGGCGCCAAAGTTCCCCTAAATGTGCGTGCTTTTCTTTGGACTACAGTATTTAACTGAGTTAACACCAATAATCTGAGGCAGATGAGGAGGCCTTACAAGTTGCTACTTCGTGATATTGGTGTGGTGTGTTATCAGAGCTTGGAGACTATCAAACACCTCTTCTTATAGTGTCGTTTTGCTTGGAATATGTGGCTGCGGCTCTTTGGTATCTTTGGGAATGTTGTATTTGCCATATTCGATTCACGGGTTTTGGGTCAAGGAAGGAGGAGAAGATTCTTTGGAGATGTGCTATGTTTGCTCTTGTTTGGTTGATTTGGCTGGAGAGAAATATTACGGTGTTTAGAGATCAATTTGTCGCGGATTCTCTAGTGTGGGATAGGATAGTGTTAGCTTTTTTGTGGGTTTTTGCGGGTAGGATTTCCCCCAGATTTCCTTCGTCTGAAGTATAGAAGGATTGGAGGGCTTTACTTTATTGATTTCTTTGTAATGAGGAAATCAGTCCTCTCCTTGTTCACCTTTGCTTTTGATACAACTACTATCCTTATTTAAAAAAGCTTCAGAAATAAGAACGCAACATCTAATTCGAATTTGGACTGAATCACATGCCAGAATCACGGTTGCCATGTCGGTGCGGTACAAAATTAATTGTATTATTCCAAGTATATCATCGTTGAGAAGAAATTACATGGTTTGATGGTACTACTCATCACGAGGGTGCACCTCCTTTTCGAGGGAGCGTGAACCTAAAAAGTTAACTTTGGTAAACTTGCTTGGCTTGGAGTACTCTTGGGATGGGTGATCTCTTTGAAAGTATCTCAAGGGCTTGCGAATGAGGGCAAAATATATTGGAAAAGCTAGTGGTCTGTACTAGGTCAGTCTTTAGCANAACAGATCTTGGTAGAGTCTATAGTTTGAGCTTGTGTGGAGGCTGGAGGGGTTATAAAATGGTAGATAACAACCTTGTGAACGCACATTAAACCCTTAGACACATGAGAATCCAGGTCACCCTGCTTAGTAACGGATGAATGCTGGGAGAGCAATGAGGACATTGCTTTCTTTAAGTGAGGGTCAGTGTATGGTTTCATTGTGTTGAAAAGTTTTATTGTGTTGAAAAGTTTTATTGTGTTGAAAAGTTGGGTTGATGATATTACTTATATCACCACGTTGCACCTCCATCTAATTCTTTGAATATAAGAAATTCTATAGTTAAGCGTGCTTGGTTGGTGGTAGTCTTGGGATGGCTAGCGTCAGGAGAAGTATCTTAGGGAGTGCACCGACAAAGTATATTGGAAAAGATTAACATGGTGCGTTGGGCTAGTCCTCAGCTAAGAAAGCATACCTTGGTAGTGGGGAATAGTAGTCTAAGCAAACACCGCTACAACATAATCACCTAGGGTGGGAAGTCTTCCAATGGACTTTTAAAAGAAGTCGATTAAACCCAGGGATGACTTTATAAGAGATTGCATCACTTATGATCCATTAAGTTCACATAATCTCCTTGTGACACCCTAATTCCATATTAGTAGATTGCGAGGATTGTGATGGGCTTATAAGTAATGCATCATCCCACTATAGCAATAATGTTTTTCCCTTTTGAGCTTAAGTGAACCATTTTATAGGACAACTAGTTGGCTTTCCACCTTAGTGGTTTGTGTTCCAGGTGTGTTGGCTGAGGTGCCATAATTAGTATTTTTGATAGTAACAAGAAGTTTATCAAGAAGGAAAGGAAGATTAAATATGATGAGGATAAGCCATTCTCAACAAGAAAATTGTTTAAGAGAAGAACTTGCCACATCTAGTGGAGGTGTTATAATTAGTATCAGTGGCCCGTGTGCTAAGTGTGTGGGCCACAAGAGTCTACATTAGTGAACTAGCATGGGTGTTCTCTTATCAAGATGAAGGCCTAAAGTACAACGAGGATGCCGTGTTTTTAAGTGGGGGAGTTTGTAACACCCTAAATCACATTGGTAAATTGTGAGGTCATTGATGAGTTTATAAGTGATGTTGTTCTTCTATTAAAACAACAAATTTTTTTTTGCGTTTATAGGGATGTCGGGGACTTCCCACCTTAATGAGTTGGTCTGGATTGTGAGTCTATAATACTCTCGATATGCTGGTATGGTATGTGGAGCCAGTCTCAATCTTGTAGGTAATATCTTATGACTCACAAAGGATTCAAGTGTTATAGTTGGTATTGGAGCATGTTTGTCATCACATGCCGAGGCACCTGGCAAGGTTGGATTTGGGGGTTGGATGAGGCCCCAAAGTGCAATTAGGATGTTGCGTTTTTATGCAGGAAAATTTGTGACACTTGTAAACTTGCATCGGAAGATTGTGAGGATTTTCATGTGTTTAAAGTGATGTCTATGTAAATGAGTTCCACTTATACTGTGCATCAACATCTCATGGTTTAATACTAATTACTATGTAGTTCATTAGTTTCTTTTTTCTTTTTTTCTTTTTATTTTCAATGTAACTTCACTTGGAATTGTGTGCTGCATACCTCTTCCCAAAGGTTTGTATACAAAGTCAATGCACTTGGGAGCAGCTCATGAACACACTTAATCAAGCTTATTCAAAACTCACTCAATAAAAAACGAGATGACCATGAGCATAAATCTAATACTCGTTAAATAGCCAAGCCTAATATGAGCACCCCATGCTCGACCTGATCGCTAGAGATTTTTTGGAATATGGAGTGGAAGAAAGCTTATAAGGGATTGCTATGGCACACCAAGGCTTCGTAATGGGTAAGGGGGAGAATAATCTTATTCGTAAGAATGTTAGGTTGATGAATGGACTCTTAAGAAAAAGAAGTGCTTTTGAAAGAGAAGTGAGGGTAGAGGCAACGAATAAGGCTGAGTGGGCTAAAGAAGGAGACACAAATTCTAGAGTTTGTTAATAAGAGGAGGGGCTTTATTAAGGAGTTGCAGACAAAAAAAGGGGTTGTAGTTACAGAATCAACTATTATTGGCTGCACATGGGAGTAGCTAATTAGCTGTTCCAGGCGCGCATCTTTATTAATCTATGATTGTAACTTCATTACAAGACACGTACAACTTCATCACGTTAACAATGAAGTTACAATTGTAGATGAAAGAAGTTGTTACAGGTATTTTATAATGAAGTTACTGGGGAGTTTTTTCTTGCAACTCCTTCCTTCAGTGCTTATGCATGCCTCATCCTCATTCCTTGTGGTGAACTTTATTTGGAAGGCATATGTGCCTCTCAAGTTGAGGGCAGTGTAGACTCGATTGGGTTAACACTAATGACTTATGCCAAAAGAGGAGATCATGATTTCCCTTGTCATAGGATATTTGTTTGCTTTGCCGGGCTTGTGGTGAGGTGTTGAAGCACCTGTTTCTTTGTTGCAGTGTGGTGCGTGACTTATGGTGTAGATTGTTTGGCATGGTGAGGATGGTTTGGGTTTGCCTATTTAGCGTTGGAATTCTTATAGATGCACTTTGTGGGTTTTGGGGTGGCTTTGTGCTTTGATGGCCACACTTTGGTGCATTTGGATGCCGGAATGCAAGATTCTTTGCTGCTATCATCTTCCTCCTAGGAGGCTTTGAGATAGATACTTCAACTTCTTTTTAGGCTAGAGGCCAGAGGGTAAGGGCATTTTGGATTTATGCTGTTACTGAGATCTAGCGAAACTTGACTAATTTGTAAGAGGACATAGTGTCCTCTCTTGCTAGTTGCTATATATGTTTGTATATATAGAGAGAGAGAGAGAGAGGGAGGGAGGGAGGGAGGGAGCACGATGTTCAGGTATGAACTCAATTTATGTGTGAACTATAGTTATAAATCGATGGCTGAGATTATTAATATTATTCAAATTCAATTAATATAATTAATCAACTAGAAAAAAGCCGACACTGTAAGCTTTATAGCTCACGACATCCCAATTTTTTTTCTCTCCTCCCTGTCATCACAGACTCTCGTGCAGCAACACAGCTAGCACCTAGAGCTCCGTTAACCACACTTGACATTCGTTTGTCGTCGATGAGTCACATAGTGTTGTCTCCTCCCATACCTGAGTGAACCTCGACACTCTTTATCGCTCTGTCTCCCTTCTGCATCTTCGACCACCGATTCACTACTAATAAACCACCTCCGGTCTGACAGGTCGTACGGTTGAGGAGGACTGGGAGGTGGTGGAGTGCCCACCACATGGCTTTCCTGTAGCTAAGAAATCAACAATGAGGATTGGTTATGGGTTGAGGGGTGGTGTTTGTATATACTGCCATGGTGTCATCTTATACAGGCGAGAGGGGGAGGAGATCATGAGAGAATGTGTGTGGAACTAATCTCAACACACATAAACATAGTGAATGGCCTTAAAAAAAAAAGGAAAATGTCAGTGAGGTACATGAGGTTTCAATAATATCAGTGAGGTACTCTAGAATTGAATTTAACTTCAATGAGGTACCTTCTCACCGGATTCCGTTCATAATCCGGTGACCGAAAACATAAAAGGACCATACTTCCCTTGAAATAATTTCTATAAAAATTATAAATTGGTGATTTACTACAAAAAAAATAAAATAAAATTTGTACCATCATAGTCATTTTCTTACACGGCAATCCTAAGTATCAAATGCTGTCTAAAGGTTGCTCCATCTTCTAAGTTATTCTTTTTATGAATTTTTTTTTACTTTTTATAGTAAAATCAACAATTTATAATTTTTATAAAAATTATTTCAAGGGTAGTATAGTCATTTTATATTTCTAGTCACCGGATTATGACCGGAATCCGGTAAGAAGGTACCTCATTGAAATTAAATTCAATTCTATGGTACCTCACTGATATTATTGAAACCTATATTCCCAAAAAAATATTAGCACAAAACATATTCGTATGTACTCCTTCAAACACTAGGCAGTAGCTAAGTACCTTGAATTTTGGATTTTGATTTATTTATTTATTTGCCATGATGAATTTACATGTTTTGTGTGATGAATTTAACCGATGTAGATAATGAATATGCATCTTATGGATGATGAGTTTAGCCCATATATGTGATGAATATGCACATTATGGGTAATTAATTTTCATAAAAGTGATGAATATGCATGCTACGAGTGATGAATTTAGCAAACAAAAAATTTCACATAGTTCGCACATAATTTTAGTTCACACTAGATTTTGACTCTCTCTCTCTCTCAGCTTTTTTTTCTCTTTTACGGTCTTATACACTAAAACTTCAATTTTCCTGTAGATAAACGCTAGTGATGACCGATCATCAAGTATAGTCGAGGCAAAGGTCTTGGATGCAGTGCAGATGAATTCAGTCATGGCTGACTCGAAGCCCAAATGCTTGGTAAGTTTGTTGTCACATGTTTCTTGCTGTAGAGTTGAGGGAAAAAACACGGTTGTGACTTTAACAGGTAATCGATGAAATTGATGGAGCTCTTGGGGAGGGAAAAGGTGTAGTGGACATCATTGTAAAGATGGTAAGAATTGGTTTTTCCTACTTGTTTTTTATTTATTTATTCTGTGGGTTTACAACAATGGATTTATAGTTGGCTGTTTTTAAGGTGCTTCTGCTTTAGAGTCCACCTGTTATTTTTCAATCCACTAAAAAGATAATATCAAAACTGCAAACATAAGTAAAGGGTGCCATTAGGTTACTCTGAGAGTTGCTTTGTTTGGATTTATTTAAAAATAGAATTTATAACTGTCTTTGCCAGATTGCAGCGGATAAGAAGTCTTTTGTTGGGAAGCAAAATTCTACTACAGAGGGCCTGTCTGGAAGAAGCTCATCAAATAGGGGGCGCAAAGCAGTGTCATTGTCACGACCTGTAAGACTGTTTTTACCATACTTGACATAGGTGAATTGATTTTTTTTTTTCCGGTGCAAATGGGCAAATGAGTTCATATGGTATGCAGGTGATTTGCATATGTAATAACCTATATGCTCCTTCACTAAGGCCTCTGCGGCTACTAGCCAAGTGAGTTTTCTGTGAATTTGACTTGATCTCTCAGTGCATAAACTATTGAATCTCTCTTGATAAGTGTTCTAATACTTCTAAAAGGCGACGTAGAATTACCAAGGTTGGGTTCATTGGATATCTAAGCT
>BSSO01000491.1:0-32760 GCA_030267885.1 Mesembryanthemum crystallinum
AAGCGAAAACGACAAATATAAAAAAACAAAGGGAGTATATGATTAAGAAAATCAAACAATAATGTTGATAATTTTCAAGAGTCTCAACAAGTAATACAATTCCATATTTGGTTAATTCTAGTTATTTATGTATTACTACTATTGAATTTCATAAATAAACTTGTGTACATGGTTAATAAGATGGCGAAAACAGTCTTTATTCATTTCGTAGTTCTCATCCTACATTTAGTTAAGTT
Organism: Mesembryanthemum crystallinum; assembly: GCA_030267885.1. NCBI lineage: Eukaryota > Viridiplantae > Streptophyta > Magnoliopsida > Caryophyllales > Aizoaceae > Mesembryanthemum > Mesembryanthemum crystallinum. Next base: position 237 of record BSSO01000491.1, read on the forward strand.
ATGTTTAGCTGTAAAACTTGTATTTTCTCTTACCTATTTATTCAGATTTATTCATTAAATTTGGTTCAACTCAATTATTTGGAAACATATCCCATTGCATTAGGCAAGTATATAGGCACTACCATATTAAACAGATATTGCATCCTTGGATTAGTGGGCTAGTAAAGGTAGCTTATTTGGCGCAAAGGCTAGTAAGTAGTAAGGTAGTGGCTAAAAGATTGTGCTACAAACTAGATAATGTATTTTTTTTTAGAGGTGATTTTGGACTAATCTAATCCATATACAAATGTGAAATGGGCTATGGNGTTCCATGTTATTGTTGATGATTGCACTGTTTAATTAGATAGGATGCCAAGTGCCAAGATGTAACATACCCAGACAGAGTATTTTGGTTTTGAGTCCGGGGGGTGGGGGGGGAGTGGTCAAACCTAAATGGCTTGCATTGTTTTTCTAAAAGCACGCGAAGTGGGCCTGACTCGGACCTAGATCGGACCTATCTAGCATGAATTTTTACCCCGTGAACCGGGTTGGCAAGCGGGATTAAACTGGGCAAATACTTGTGTCCGACCTATTGAGGCCGATCAAACCACGTCTAAAGAGTCGTCCTGCACTTCCGCCCATGAACATCTCTATATACTTATACTCCATCTACTATTTTGAAATCACTCTTAGTCTAATTAAAAAAAAATAAAAGAAACATTAGTCAACACTAAATTGGTTTTTATCATTGTTTGGAGTGCCAATATAAACCCAAATAGTATTGTGATACTTGAGTGCAACTTTCTTTCTTTTTTTTCCTATATTCTGAGACAAAGATATGCCTATCATTTTTGGAGTTTGTAATTTCAAAACATATGAATGATGTACATGCAGTGTACCATGCATGAATGTTATTGATCCCATGTGATAAGGTGAGTAGGTGACAGTAGCTAGCTAGGCTACTAGTAGCAGCAGCTAAAACCAAATTCTGATAACATGAAATGGGGCATTTTTTTCCATCTCTTTCAAAACCTGCAACTGTTATGTCACTGTGAAAGACTATTATTTATTTGTATACTGATAGTATGTGGCTAGCTTGCTCTATTGAGCAAGTACATTTTAAGTAACCCAGTTGCCATATTTATTCTTCCTTGGAATACTTCAACCCTAGTGACTGTGTTGAAGAAGTAGTGAGTTTAACTTAGTTAATCAAGATGGTGCCAAAAATTATACATTATTGAATAAAATATTATTGTACATTCATTACTTTAATATGATTATCCTATGCGATTCTGATAAATCTTGAGGGGTGTACTAATCTCTTAATTAAAGTGTACTAGGCACATCAGTGTAGAAAATATGACTTAAAGAAGTCACAAGGGTTTATCACTTGCCAACAACAAATCTATCCCCAACTCTCTCTTAAAAAAAAAAAAAAAAATTTTTGTGATTAAAGAGGGTGATCATATGAAACACAAATTCTACTCTTTCCCAAAGAAGAATAATATGGTCATATCATCTCAAAATTGTTTAGTTAGATGTCTAATTGTTGTTTGTTTACTAATACCCATGAGCACAAATACTTAAGTGCATCTAGTGTATTGTAAACTCCAGAGACATAAGTGGTATGATTGTCATTTTATAAGCAAACCTAGCTAATACTACTCGGTGTATATATATAATACACAAAGTGTATGTAAGACTAACCATAATTCATTACTTTAGACTCATTTTACTAGAATAAACTATATGTACAAAAAAATGTCATATTTTAACGTAGATAGAGCCTTTGTATGAAATGAAAGAACCAATAACATTATATACCATGGTATGAAAATCTAAGGACATGGGACTACTCTAGCTAATGTAATCTAATGTTTAAACAATAATGTAAGGTATTGTGAATAAATAAATCAGTGTTCCCTTTCATTCAATTCAAGACATAAAGGACATGGGACTACTCTAGCTAATTGGAGGAGTATTAAACTTATGGATTATATATAAGCAAAGTTGCAAAATTATTAGGAGCAACATCTTTGAACTATATGTAGATATATAGAGTTTCGATATATACATGTTGAATAGGTGATCCTTAAAATTTCCTTATCACAATTAGCCCTTATCTATTGTAGAGATAACAAATTCAAATATTATTGAAACTCTTATACTTTCTTGTTACAAAAAATTGGAGATGCTTCAAAGGGGGTGAAGTGTGGAAATGCATCGAGGGTGTGTTTATTTCACCCAATTGAATCCCATTTCAAGTCCTTATATTCAGCCTAGTTTAGGTCATTATGTTAAGTTCAGGTCATAGACTTTTTCTTTTGCAGATTACTTCAGTTGAGTTGAATTCAGTTCAGTTCAGATCGTTCAATTCAGTTCAGTTCAATTTAGGTATTTTCAGGCGATACACCCCGAGTCATTTGTGTACGTGCTAGTTTTGGTCCAATTCTAAAAGTGTTGGGCTAAACTCGTAAATTCAAGATGAATTGGTTTTGATAGAGAGGCCCTCTCAAATATCAAACTTTTGCTGAAAACATCTATCTAGATTTGGATTAAATTAAAGATTAGAGCAAAAGCAAAGTGTTAACATGTGACTAAACTAAATTAGAAGCATGACATAATGTCACAAAAGTTAAATTACAGCGTTGGGTGGATATATTAAACTAAACTTGGTTTAAGGCTGTGACTGGACAATGGCAGGCAAAGTAATTAAACGAGCTTTTATGACCTTTTTTGTAAGATCTGAGAGGAAATTTTGTACTATAAGAGATTTTATTTTGGAAAAAAAAAAAAGAGTGAAAAATGTCCAAAACTCGTCCACATGCATTTGAGTAGCAGTGGCCTACTCACCTGGTTGTCACGTGCGTTGAACTCTAGGCGAAGATTTTTCTGTTTACTTCCGAGCCCACCATAAAAGTATACAAGTATATTTTGGAAATTAAAAATACATATCTTAAAAATGAGAGTAAATCGGAAAATCCTATATGTATATACAATATAAGTTGGACAAACTAGGTACTACTTACTAGTTAACAATTGATGAGCACTTTTCATATTAGATTATGTTTGATAAAATTAGGTTTAGTTTCACAAAATTAGTTAAAAGTAAAATAAAACAGTTGAAAGTTGCTTTGAAATGGGAATGAATTAGCTATAACTGCCAAGTGAAAGATAGTATGAGTAAATTTTGAAAATTAGTTGTAGCTGTTGTTTCAAAAATTATTTACAACCTGACTAGAAAAATGAACGAGCTACAAATTTCAAAATGTAGCCTAAACTCAAAAGTTAGCCGTTGGTGTCAACCATAGCTTTATGGACGATATCACCTCTACTAGCAATTTCTCGAATCATTTACAGTTTGCAGCTCTAACTTTAGATAATTTTGAGAAACTACTTATACAGGCTTTTGATTTCAGATGACAAAATAGCTAGTAGTAATTAATTACTATATGATAGCAACTTTAAACTATTTTATACTAGTTTTTCCCTCTTGTAATATTTTAGCTCATAATTCTAATTAGTCTAATAATGAAGAGACCATAATGGGTGACATATCAAATTATAGGGTAATGGATATAATTAAAGGGCAAAAATTAAGAGTCGAGGTGGTATTAGGGGATAAATTATGGTGAAAGGAGGAAGAAAAAAAAGGGTACAGAGGAGAATACTTTTCCCCAAGAGGTTGGAGTGTAGTTTATCACCCCTATAAACTTCCTCTCCACCTTCCTCCAGCACATTTTATTACCTACACTACCTCCACTCTCCTATTTTATTTCCTCCAAAATTTACCCCTATTCCTATTTTCTCTCACACATTAGTTTTACACATTAAATTTTATTTTTGGTTCAATTCAGGTCCGACACAACTTGAAATGATCACATTTTAGGGTGTGTTCAGTTCGCCTGAAAGTACCTGAACTGAACTGAACTGAACGATCTAAACTGAACTGAATGAATAGTAATTTGTGAGTGAAAAAGTGTATAGTCTGAAGTGAACGACCTGAATTGAACTGAACGATCTAAAATGGGATTGGATAAGGTGAAATGAACACACCATTAATATCAAGGTTATCAATTACTAGAAAAATGATAAATACTACGCATCACAAATAGTTTGTTAATATGCTACTCCATAAGTGAAGTATTTTTCTTGATAGAATATACTAATAATAATATCAATATAATAATGAGCATTATAAGGGGGACATGTTGACAGTCCACAATATTGATGATATTGTCATTTATGCTTTTGTCTTTTACTGTACACTGTTCATTATTGAAAGCAAAATGTTTTAGCTTTTTCTCCCCTATAAATTTTATAGCAATGCCACTCACATTTTTTTATTTGCTATAAATTGGTCCTCTTCTCCTCCCTCCCCCACCTCCCCTAGAAGAAGGAACCATCACATTTCAGATTCTCTCTCTAACATTAAAGGCTGCTAAACCTGCCTCTGCCACTCTCTTACTACCACTGTTTCTCTCTCTAATTCCTTCCTTTGATTTTTCATATCATCTACTGAAACTAAGCTATCAATCTGGGGGAACATAGTAAGAGAAAGCAAAATGTATGCAGATACTGGTCTAATGTATCCATATTTCCAGAATTTCTCTCAAGAAGTTCAGCAATTTGAGGAGCTTTGTTACTCTCAGAAACCCAACTCATCACTGGTAGCCTTTCCTTCTCTTTTTGCTCAAATTGTAAACTTTGTACCCTCAGACTTGTGCTAAGTTGCTAATCCTTGTTTCATTTTCTGGGTTTAAGACTGATTGGTGTTTTTGAGATTGTAATGGTGAAAATAGGTGTTTTAGAGTTGAATTTCTTCTGGGTTTTTGAGATTGTGGCTGAAAAATGCTTTGGTGGGCACCTCTAATTTGGCTTTCCCTGTCTTGTCACCACTTGGATTTTTGTTCTTGACCTCCTACATTTCTTAATCTATTAATAATTTAAAGCTCTAATTAGTGTTGGGTGAGGAATTTTTGTGTTAATTATTGTTTTTTTAGTAGCTATGGGTAATTTGTCATTTTCTTGATGTTGTGGTTTCTGATTGTATAGATGTTCTGCTATTAAATCCATTTGTTATTTGATGAGAATTGGGTTCTGTAACCAAAGCTTCTATGTACTGTTTTAGTAAATGAGATCTTTTAGAAGCATTGATTTATCAGCCTTAAAAGAACTGTCAAGACCACAAAGAGGCAAAATAGGGTTAACTGGGGCTCAAAAGTTCCCAGTAAGAATCAGTGAGGATAGTGATTTCATAGTCACAGCTAGCGTGTGCTTTATTCTCTTTTCCATTAAAGGGTTTTGTTTAGAGTTGCCTTTCTATCCCACTAAACACAAAGACACATTAGTCAATTAAGTTTTTCCTCAAAGAAACTTTGAAGATGGAAAGTGGGAGATTTCTTTTTAACATCTACTACATGGGGTTTCTGGGTTTTGTGAGGTAGCCTAATTTGGGAAAAAGTGGAGTTGAGCAAAGAAGATCCTTTTAAAAGGTTGAAGTTGATCTTTGTACTTGGGGTTAAAAGGAAGTTTGGTTTTCTGGTAAAGCACCATAGTTCTATGTAGTAGATATTTGTAATTTGTAGCATTTTTGGTTCAAATCCTATTGAATCAATTTGTCTTTCAGGTAACTTCTGAATGTGGAAATACTTTGACATAGGGGAACCTAAAGTTTAAAAGCTCTGTGGTGCTAATGTTTTTAAAGTTAAGTAGGTTCGGGAACGTATTTGGATGAAATACGATTGCCGTTTTTGTGGTTAACAGAAATGACTGGAGAGCTGAACTGATGCTTATTGTTGTTACTGGTTTAGAAGTTTCTTAGAGTTGGGTTAATATATGTAATAATAGAACGAGCTTTTTACAAATTTTGGTCTTTAATACTTGTTATTTTCAAGACAGAATCGATGTATTTTACTGACCATTTGCATTTGATGTGCAATCTAGTGGCAAAAAAGAAGGCATCTTGCTTTTGTGCTGACCCTTGAAAAAATTGGCATACATTGAACTAGAAGTAAGGCTTCCTGGATGATTTGCTATTCATGGGCCCATACGGCCATACCTGTGTTCATCACTTCAAATATTCTCATGCTAAATATAGATAAAAGTATGGGTTTTTCTTTATCTGAAAGCCTGAACTACAGATTCAGCTCATCACTGCTTGTTTGGGTGGAAATAATCTGGTACCTCTTGCCAAAGAGCCATATTAGAGAGAGGAGACTTATTTCATACCGTTTGGTTCTGCTTTGTGGCTATTTGTACCCTTTTAATATCATAATAATCCCCCCTCCAACAAGAGAGACAAACAGGAAGAGAGTGAGAGGAGATGTGCCTATTTAAAGTACTCTTTAGAATACCGCGTAATGTTGAGAGGCTAGTGCTTCATGTGGTTAGTGGGTTAGGGTAAGATGACTCATGGAGGCTTTCTGTGGCTGCTTCTTCCGTCTTAAGTTGGTACTATTGAGACAGCCATTTGATTGTTGGATACATAGTATACCTGTTTAATCTTGATCTACCCATGTTGGTGTTTGTGATTTCTCGCAAATAGTCAACAACATACAAGTAGAAGAATATATGTTTCATTGAATAGAGTAGCCTAAGAAATAGTTTCTTTCTTACCAAGGACATATATATGCCGCCAGATTGATGATGTGAAGACCATCATACTGTGTGCTCATATGTTATGCTGAATAAAAGAATCAAACTAGAAGCGAGAATATTTATGAATTATTGTTGCTTGTAATGGATTTTGGAGATTTCCATTTTTATTTTAGAATTTTCTTCTTAATTTCTCATTTTGTCTAATGCAGGAGAGCATCATCCCGACCTCTAACATCTCAGACTATGACTTGGGGGGTGAAGGGGATCTCTTCAAAGCTCCTGAACCTATAATTGAAGATCAAATGATAGGCCTTGATCCTATGACTGCAGCTATTGCTATGATATCTTGCGGTGAAGATGTCATGCAACCTTCAGGTCTTAAAGTTGGTGAAATGGAGTCATTGCAAAATGAGCAGCTTCTGAGCGATGTTTTCGACGGATGCAGGAAAGAGCTCTTTGAGAAAACATCAGTAGAAACAGCAGTCTCTGATGTCTTAGATATCAAGCTCCCACTCATGATGACGAATGAGATTCGGATTGACGAGAACAGATCACTTTCTGATATACCATTTACGAAAAGTGGCAGCTCAGAATCTTTGAGTTCAATGGAATGGGTAAGTGGTGCTTCAGTGAGGCCAAATTTCTTAGATTTTCCTGAACTGGATTTTGGAAGTGCTTATGGCATGAGGAGGGCGTTCAGCGAAGGAGACATAAAGGTTAGACTGAGAAGTGATCTGCAAATTCTTTTCTGTTTGCCCTGTAGTATTGTAATACTGTATGATTTGAGCAATCTGCTGAACAAAGCTAGAAAAATATCTGACAATCTGGTCATCTGATCAATAAGTTGCCTTCCTGGAGATTGCATTCTGAAGTTCTAGCATTGCTTCTTATTTTCTTGCAGTTAATTGCTAGTGGTAAAATTGACATAATGTAAGATAATCAGAAATTCTGTGAGATACATAGCGTGTCTGGTGAATCATGTTGTGCCTACTGCGCCTTTACTGCCGTTTCAGTAGTTTAGAATCTGAGAAATGTTTAGATGTGGTAATTTTCACAGGATGGGGATAGGTTATTGATTCTGGGTTTTTATGACAGACTCTCGCTAATGGTAATTTAAGCCTCATCCATTCTACTCTTCAGCGGCCACTGGTAATTGGCAACTGCACCTCCGAAGATCGCCTGCAGAAGCTTTCCAGATACAGAAACAAGAAGTCAAGGAGAAACTTTGGCAGGAAAATCAAGGTATTAATATGCCTGCCATTCTGACATCCATTTTAGTGCTTCGAAGTTGGATTTTGAACCATCTTTACAGGGGAAAATGAAAAGGAAGAAAAAGAGAATTTTATGGTTCTTTTTATACTGTTGCTCTAAATATGCTTCATCATGTATGAAATAAGAGAAGAAACCCTCTTGTCAGAAACCTGTCCTTGTTATGGCAATCAGTGAAATTGTGCAAACTTAGATTTCTGTACGTGTTTTGACAATCTATCTGTCATCGTTCTCATTCTGTGCATCTGCTACAGTACGCGTGCAGGAAGGCTCTAGCCGACAGTCAGCCAAGGATCCGTGGAAGATTTGCAAAGACCGAGGAAGCCGACAGTGGCAAGAAGTAATGACTAAATCGACAGAGCATATGAACAAGCAGAATGTAGGAAGGGACATAGTTAGACTCTGGAAAGGTCGCGGTGGTGGTCTGAAGGTATAGCACGGAGTAGATAGAAGCTAATATATAAGGGTTTTGCCTAATAAGTGTAAGACCACCCATCCCTTACAAACGGGATGGGTGGGAAATAACACGAGGCAAGTGCTAGGTGATCTCTTATTCGTTGTAATAAATTCCTTTCTAGAATTACCATAGGCAGCTTAGCTTAGAGTTGTATATATATATATGGCTGGAGCGTGGAATAACATAAAAGTTGCTTTGTATGCTGTGAAATACTTAATTTCTGGTGTTACTGTAAGACTGTACTTTGATTCATCTTCTTCCTCCAGTTCTCTCCAATTTTGCGTGTTCGATTGGCCTTCGATGGCTGAGATTGTTCGTCTGACGAACCAAAACCTAATAGTTTCAGTGATCAGAAAACCACCATTGACAAATATTAAGAGAAAAGTGCCCAAATCTTATAGTTTCAGTGATCAGAGAATACCCATTGACATACACTAAGAGAACAGTGGCTGCCTAGAGCAGGTATGTTTCATACTCATGACTCATGAGTGTGTTAAAGTCAAAACTCATGAGTGTGTTAAAGTCAAATAGAGATGAGAAATATCAATTGGAATCTTTAATGCCTTAATTTGGCAAGTGGGGTTGAACTAGTACATGTACAATATTAGAAAGCAGACAAAAGCTCAAGTTTGCTTGCAACCAATCAAGTGGGGCACTTAGGTCTCTGTTTTTGCAATTATTTATGTCTCATACAAAACAGACAAAAAAGAAAGAAATAAATAAAAAAAGGAGAGCAGATGTTAGTTGGAGTAATAAACAAAGAGAGGGGAAAACACAGAAAAAAAGAAAGTTTTTTTTTTTCTTTTTTTTTTTTTTTTTGCCTCTTGGTATATACTGAATGAGATTGAGACAGAAACAGAAGCAGAAACAGTACCTAAAATTCAGGTTGTTTGTGCTTTAGATGGTCCTTTTGAAGTGCTGGGCCACTTAACTATTTACAAAGTCCTTTCAAGTTTCAACTCTTGTTGCTAGAACCTAGAATATAATGGAGAATCTTGAAAAGGATCATCTAACAGGACATTAAACAAAAAGAACATGATGAATAGTGAGATGATCTTTGTTAGATTGTGCTTGAGAATTAAGGATATATGCTTGCAGTTGCACCTGACTTAACTAATCAGTTGGATTGATCATATGCAAGCACCAATGAAGTTGATCTTCATCTACCCATCTGCATTTTCTTCCTAGTGAAATTTTATGACAAAATTTTGAGATCTCTTTATCTATATAGCTAAACCCTTTTTTGGGGAAACCGAGAATTGAACCCAAGTCTTTAGGATACCACTACGCTACGCATCCCAAGCCCCTTATTCCCTGCTAAGTGACCATTCATCCGAATCAATGTCAGATTAATGAACTAGAAAAGAGTAAAGTTAACCAGAAGATGAAGAGAAGGCCAATTTGTGCAGAAAACTTTCCAAGCACCAGTCACAACAACCAAGTACCAGGTAATGTTAATGTATGTTCCATAGACAATCCACCACAACTCACTAGGGCCACCACAAGTTATAGCTCTTCCTCTCATCCCACCCACCTCACCTCAAAACACACAATTACAAAGAGAGGCACAGAGAGAGAAGATCAGAAATCCTCCATCTCAGGATCATCAACTCCACCAGAAGGCGGGTTCGTGTCACGGTGTGCCGGAACCACCATTTTTTCTTCCCTGGGACAACAAGTTTTTGCCACTCCATTGCTTGAAAGCTAAGTGATGCAAGCTCAAGAGGCCTAAAACATATGGTACATAGTACATGCAAGTGATTTTCACTCCTTGTTTTAGTTAAAGTGTCAGGTCATCTTTTTTGGGCACTTTTTCTTTTTCTCCCCCTTTGCCCTCTTCTTCTTCCATCTTCTCTGTCATCCCTCCTCACCATATCATGCCATCTCCATTAAAGCTTTGCTCCAGCCATAAATACCAACTTCCCCACCAAACAAGAAAAACATAAAAAGAAAAAATCTAAAAGAATCTTCAATGGTTGAAATTGGTCAAATTAAACAAAGAATGTCATAATCAAAGCTTCTTTGACCTTTTCCAGATCCATTGGAAGCCAAAATATGATCGATAGTTCTTGAAATTACAATCAGAGCATACATGATCCATGACCCACAAAAACCAACCAAAATGAACTAAAAATAATCTCATTACAATGAAACACAAAAAAATTGGTGAAATATATCAACAACCCATTCAAAAACGTTCAACTTGGTCACTTTTTCGTTTATGCAAAAACTGATTTGTGCCACCACCTACCAACCAGAAACTTGATTAACCGAAGAAAACGTTGAAATTTGTGTGTAATCAAACCTTGGGCATAACCTAAAACAAGTCATTTCTAACAAATCATATACCATAAACACAACAAAACTACATTATATAAAGAGATCCTAAGGATGAATTTTGCCATCCAAGAAACTTAAACAGGCCATCGTGATCCAATGTCTTTGAAATCGGGTTTCGGGTTTCGATTTTCGTACCCAGCAACATTAATCATGAAAATGGGTGTCCAAATTTTTTTCTCTTCTACATGATCGAAGCTTGATATGAGAGTATACCAACAGTTGCAACACAATGGTCATGGCATGGCAGCCATTGAAGAAACCTACTTAGAAACCAACAATGGAAGGTCCAAACAGAAATTAATCCCAACATAACATTAGACATAAATGATCAATGATCATTAATCATTAATCATTAATAACTGCTACTACTACTAGTAACATCCACTTCCAATAATCTTGGAACAAAAAATTTTAAAAACCAACTTCTTCAATCTTCCTCCATTGTTGCATTAACATTAACATTGCATCACCCCAAAAAAAATTTAAATTCTCTCTCCAAAATTTGCAGAGAATTTGGTTTCTCCCTCCAAAAATTTGGTGTCTTTCGACTCAAACCGTAAGACCCAAGTCATATCGTGATTATACTACGACTTTTAACACTTACTCTCTGTCACGCTCTCTCATTCTCTCTCTTCAGCAAAGGAGATAACGCCGACCCTCACCTTCTCTCTTTCTCTCTCTTCGCTTTCTCTATCAGTCAAGCCACATTCCCCCTTTCTCTCTCTAAAAAAAACTTAACCCATCTCTTTCTCTCTCTACAAACTCGACACCATCATCGAAAACCTTCTCTGGGTCGATTCATGTTGATGAAGATTCACTTGTTTTCTTTGTTGGGTACCAATTGACGAAAATCTGTTCTTCAATTTGTTTCTTCCAATTTAGATCTCTCTCTGTTTATCCCGACCCTCTGCAAAATTAGGGATTTTCGATCCTTTTTTGTAGATCCCTAACCCCCAATTTCCCGCCCAATTCACTCACTTCTCTCTCTCTTTCTCTTCTACCCAGATAGCAAAGTATACAGTTCTTTGATTTTATCTCTCTCTTTGTCACTGTTGTGTTGGTTGTTGGTTCCCCTGTGTTGCATCTGGGAAGTGAATCTCCTCCTCAATTCGGGTTTTTTTTTTTTCGATGTTAGGGTTTTTAAATTCAGGAATTTAGGGTTTCCGGGTTCCAATTGGAATCCGAATTCGAATTTGAAAACAGAGATGATTATCAAACGGAGCTTGAAATCGACAATGCCTAACCTAAAACGGTGTCGCGTCATTCAGCCATCGGGTGAGGACGACGACAACCACCACCGGAAGAGGCGGAAAAATGGTGGCAATGGCGGCGGATACTTTCCTCTGAGCTTGCTCGGAGAAGTCGCCGCCGGTGTAATTCCCTTTGGTGGTTTTGGATTGCACCGTGTTTTCTCCCCGAATAACAGTGGCTCCGATGATTTCAGGGGTCTTTCGTCGTCTTGGTGCACCGAGGTCTCATGCTCCCCCGGTGAGGGCGAGGAGTCGGATTCGAAGCGGAGGGAGATAGGTGGTAGTTCGGAGAAAACTCGCCCTGTTGCTGCTGTTGCCAAGGAGAGCCCGAGGCCGCCATTGGTCCGGACCTCGAGGGGCCGAGCTCAGGTATTGCCCTCTAGATTTAATGATTCTATTCTTGATGATTGGAAGAAGGATAAGAGTAGTAAGAATAGTAGTGTTAGGGAGTTTGCTTGTGGTACTACTGATGATATTGGTAGTGGAAGGAAGAATGAGAAACAATTTAGCTTTAAAGCTCAGAAACATATAGTGGGTGGGACTAGTGGTAAACATAGGGGGAATGTGCATAAATTCGACGACGAGACCTGCGGCGTTTCATCATCAGCTGCATCATCTGAGGAAGAAGAGTATGATAACAATGGTTATGATGATGATGATGAAGATTATGAAGAGGATTTGGACTGGAGAGATAGAAAGAGTCATCATGATTTCAGACGATATTCAAATTCACGTAGTACATTAACGTCATTGCGTGAGAGGCATTGGATGGACTACCAGAAGCCCTCAAGTTATTTAAATGGTACTCGGGGCATGTTGAAGGAGAATCATGCCAGAGGGAATGGTTTGTGCAATACGGAACCATTCGTTCCTGGGGAAATAGTTTGGGCAAAATCAGGAAAGAATGATCCTGCTTGGCCAGCTATAGTTATTAATCCTGCATCACAAGCTCCGCGACAGGTTTTGGAATTCCGTGTACCTAAAGCCGCATGTGTGATGTTCTTTGGTTACTCGGGAAATGGAAAGCAAAGGGTGAGGATGAATCATACTCTTCTTAGATACTTGGTACTAATGATGTTGATATTATTGTTTGATGTGTTTATTGGTTGTGGAATTTAATAAGCTTTCTGTGCTGGGCAGGACTATGCTTGGGTAAAGCCTGAAAGGATTTATCCGTTTGTGGATAATGTGGACAGGTATGTGCTTTTCAGCCTCCGTTGTATTAAAAGCTGTGAATTCTTTATGCGCTTGTCTGCTGGCACTGAGGGTAGGTTTGGTTTGTATGGATTTAGGTTCCAAGAGCAAGCGGTCCTGAATGGTTGTGAGCTCAGCAACTTCCATAGGGCGATAGAGGAGGCTTTCTTAGCAGAAAACGGATTTACGGAAACATTGATGAGGGAGATAAAAAATGCAGCTGGCACCGGTTCTCGTATTGATTCCTTTTCCAGAGGGGAGGCTACTGGTTCAAACCATTACCAGGATCTTTACCATCCCAGCCAGGCAAGCTCATCATGCTTTTTATGTTTTCAATTTTTCTTTTTAGTTAGTTGTGTTGGGGTACACAGTGTTGTCAGAGTGATCTTTGGGTTTGGCTACTCATGATTCAGGGAATCAGGGATATGCATTACTTATCTGAGCATGACTTGATCTCCCTTCTTCAATGAAATGCTCAGTACTGAGCTCGAGTCCCTTCACACACTACCTACACCCATGTGAATGAGCAATGTACCTAGTCATACATAAGAAAAACCGTAATAATGTACTTGGATTTAGCTAGCAACTTGTTTTGGGGCTAAATTTACTTCTTCCCTGAAGGATTTGTTAACCTTGATGAAATTTATGACTTTTGCATCTTTGTAGTACTCCCTTTTCAAAGTAATTGTTCTTCTTTGGTGTTGTTTACAGTTAACTGTCCTCAATGTCCACTAGTACTCTGTATCATAATGCTTTGCTTTTCTCGGACCTGTCACAAGTGGTGTATCTCAATCCTTTTTGAATTTTTTTGCTTAAACCTAGTAGTTTGACTTTGCAGAATGGCCTCAAGAAAGGGAAGGATGCACAGTCATGTGAGGGATGTGGTGCTGGCCTTCCACTCAAGATGAAGAAGAATGGAAATGTTTCAACTTCTGATAGCCATTTTTATTGTACCACTTGTGCTAAGGTTGGTAGTACAGGCAAACATTATCCGTATTAACCTTTTTTCTCCCATGGTCCCCCTTATCTGGAGGTTTTTTGCTTGAATTCTTGAATCTTTTCACTAGTGTGCATGGGTGTGTTTGGGGATAGGGGGAGTCTCAATTGCTTATGTAATTGACATTTCTGTGTGTTTTGTTCAGTCACTGAGACTAAAACAATACTGTGGTATTTGCAAAAAGATTGGTAAACACCCAGACAGTGGGAAATGGGTAAGGCTACTTACTGTGTCCCCTAGTCTTTCTGTTTCATTTATGAAAATAAAGCTGAGAAAGTTTAACTTTCTTCATTTGGTAACTTTCTTCATTTGGTAATATTATCAGGTGCGATGTGATGGTTGCAAAATTTGGGTACATGCCGAATGTGATAAAATTTCAAGCAATCTTTTCAAGGTTTCTTCATACTATACTACTTTAGATTGGATGGATTCAAAGGCAACAAAGTAGGGACTCATGTAACATGTTTCATTTAATAATGATAGGATCTTGGAGCTACAGACTACTACTGCCCTGATTGCAAAGTGAAGTTCAACTTTGAGTTGTCAGATTCGGAGAATTGTCAACCCAAACTGAAGTATGTGTGCTTGACTGTCTTATTTTTTATTTTTATTTTATTGTATTTTCTCAGTGTACAGCAAGGAAGCCGCCCTCATTTGAGGGTAATGTGACTTGAACCTTGTCATTGCTGGGGACGAATGAGTGGTGCGCCACTGCACTACCGACCCCAACTGCTTGACTGTCTTATGTCTTTGTCTAGTTGCACTGGATAATTGTGTTGTACTTGTTAGGTATTTATACAAGGGTTTTTTATATTTTATTTTGGTTACCAGGCTGATACCAGATGAGTTTCTGTTTTCTTTTTTTTTTTTTTAATTTATTTTTATTATTATTTCCTTTTGGCATAGGTGTGATAAAAGCAATGATCAGGTTAAGCTGCCAGATAAGGTTGATGTTGTTTGCTCAGGAATGGAAGGCATATATTTCCCAAGCCTCCATTTGTGAGTACTTATACCCTTCTTCTAAATTGTATATATTGGGTATGTGTAACCATTACTTCCAGATGTGTTCTGCCAAAAATGATGTTTCTATATTTTACTAAATTTTCTCTTAACAATTTCTGTTGGGTTGTGGGTTGAGATTCTTATTATGATCTATCCGCCATCCTGAAGACTGTCCTTGTCCAAGATGCGGCCGTTCATTTTGTAGGAAGGGGGGTGGTCTATTGCTATGCTCCTTCCAGATATCTTTCTTGATTCCACCATTCCTGATTTGGGTGGGGTCCTGGAGGGACATGCTGACCTGCTGCTTGATGTGGGTGGGTTTTGACCATGATGTACTTGCACCTCTATTTCCACTGTGATATTGTGGCATATGTAAATGGCCCTATCACATGTTAGTACTCTTGACCCAATTATCTAACACTAGTTAAAACATTATGACTTGGTCAATGAAGAGCTAACATAATTTATTTTTTCTTCTTCACCCTACTTGACAGAAACTAGTTTTCTTTATTTTTTATTTATTTTACTGGACATGCTGTCTGTCTCATTGACAAACACCAACTGATTTGCTGTGCCTGCAGTTAACGAATGTTGGCTCGATAAAGTGCACAGCTGAATTTCCTGTTGCCATAGTTTACATTTCCAGCTTTCATGAATTTGATGCTTGAGAAACCTCCAGTGATTTTCTGTTGGTTGCTATCTTTATTCCAGAGTTGTTTGCAAATGTGGAAGATGTGGGACTGAAAAGCAGCAACTGAGTGACTGGGAAAGGCATACAGGTTGCAAAGTGAAGAATTGGAAGAAGAGTATCAGGGTCAAAGGTTCTATGATGACTCTGGAGCAATGGGTTTGTACTTCAGCACTTGAATGGGAAAGGCATATATTAGGATGAGCATTGACCATCAATTTATTATTAGACCAATGAAACTGACGTTTTTTGTTCTGTTTCTTCAGATGCTGCAGATGGCAGAGTTTCATGCACAGGCTGCGGCTTCTGCTAAAGCTCCTAAAAAGCCTTCAATGAAAGTTCGAAAACAGAAATTGCTTTCATTCTTGCAAGGTATACCTGGCTTGAAACATTTTGTGATCTAATGAAGTTTTCCCAAGATTTCCGATCTAGGCAGGGAATGATCTGATAGCATTATGTTGCTTTTACAGAAAAATACCAGCCGGTATATGCTAAGTGGACAACAGAAAGATGTGCTGTTTGTAGATGGGTTGAGGATTGGGATTACAACAAGATTATTATCTGCAATAGGTATTTTTGCTTAAAAGCTGTTTTACCCTAGTGAGTTGATTTAAAAGTTTGGATGAAATGACTGATAAATATTTCCAATTTGTTATGTTTGGTGTTTTTATACTCAGATTGATGTGCTAATACAACTTAGAAATTAACATACTGGTTTTTTCAAATGTATTAGAATTTCCATACTATATTATACCTAACTATTTGATATGTACTGTTAGATGTCAAATTGCTGTTCATCAAGAATGCTATGGAGCGAGAAATGTTCGAGATCTAACTTCATGGGTTTGCAGAGCTTGTGAGACACCAGATATTGAGCGCGAGTGTTGCCTTTGTCCTGTGAAAGGTATGTTTGAGGTGGAAATGGCATGTTTATATCAAACACAAATCAATCACCTTTTGTGTCGTAACACTTTTTCCAGTCTAGTTTATGTTAATGATTGTCAAATTAGATATTAATTTAGATACTGGTTAGTGTGTAATGATATACCACAGTTGAGTAGCATAAATGATAGCCTGAGGCCGGATGGTTTTTGGACTCTGCCCTCATTTGTACGTGGGTGACAGACGTGACACCCAGTTATCCTCTTCATAAGAACGAAAGAGTTTGATTGGTTGATGTGTTTTCTCCTTTCATGTTTCTTATTCTTTTTTTTTTTCTGTTGCGGATGGCCATTGCTTGAGATTCAGTGGATCAACATGTAACTGACCTGTGTTTTTTTTGCCTATGGAGAGCTTAATTGTACTTCCTCACTATCTACTTACCTTTGGAGTTTGTAGACAACCTCACTGGTTAACATATTCTCTTGTACAGGAGGTGCTTTGAAGCCAACCGATATTGACACACTATGGGTTCATGTGACCTGTGCCTGGTTTAGGCCTGAAGTTTCTTTTGCAAGTGATGAAAAAATGGAGCCTGCTATTGGAATTTTGAGCATTCCATCAAGCACTTTTGTAAAGGTAGTTTGCTTCCATTGTCATCTGTTTTTGCCTATCCACTAAATGATGTGATCTCCTAATTTTCCGACATGGACCATATATTCTGAAGTTGGCCTTTTCAGCCTGTTCTGAGCATGATTTATGTTTCATTGATTTTAAAATTATGCTTAAATTTATTAGAAAATGCTGGACTTTTGATTGTAGATTTCTCGTATAACTATCATTGACTTTGTGAGAGTTTAATGAGAATTTTTATGCTAAAAATGGTTTTACCAATTGTCTTCCATCAAAAGTATATAGTTTTTTGGGGAAACTGGAAAGGGGCAAGGCGGCGCTTGGCAAAGTCCTTTCATTAGCTGGTTATTTTTAATCCTACAAAATATAGTTTGTATTTTTGATTTTTTCTGGGGGTTGGTTATATAAATTTTACATAGATAGAAACTGTCAGTTGCTGAAAAAGCATTATGCAGATGCTGAGCCTTAGATTTGAAAATGAGAATGTACCACCGATAATTCTAGCAATTAGCAAAGGATTATGATGAAGTGTGCCTATGCTGTGCATTGCAGTCAAGGTCTTGGTTCTTGATCTTGTGAACATATTTTATCCCATGGAGTCTAATCTTCCTCTACTTTGTTTTTGTTTTAGGTTTGTATAATATGTAAGCAAATACATGGTGCGTGCACTCAGTGTTGCAAGTGTTCAACTTATTACCATGCCATGTGTGCATCAAGGGCTGGGTACCGCATGGAGGTAATGTGTTTGTCTTTCCCATTAATATCTGTGCCTGCTTCATCTTCTACTGTATGAATTTTTCCTTCTTGATTTTTAGGTTCTCTTCTTCCTCTATATAGCTTTTAATCTTAGGGGAATGAGGCAGAGGGGGAAGGGTGTGGGTTCGATAAGGGTCACTTGGCCTTGCTTGAAGGGTATTTGACCCTCTTGCCGTCATTCAATTGACCCATGAACTGTAGTTTTACAAGTTGGAAGATTAAGTGCGAACCATGTTGAATGTCTTGACTATATGTGCTAACATAATGTAGCAACAGTGCATCTAGTCTGAACAAAAATTGGTTTACTAATTCTTGCATCAGCTGATGTCTGAATAGATGCGAGTTGTTTCTCGATCATGAGAGCATTATTTCAGTTCAGCTCATGTGGCAAGTTCTTTTATTTCTTTGTTACAGCTCCATTGCTTGGAAAAGAGTGGGAAGCAGATTACCAAGATGGTTTCATATTGTGCTTATCACAGGTAAAAAATTTGCTGACATGATGAAAATGGAGATGAAGTAGTATGGGCAATGTGTTGCATTTGGACTAAAGCTTGTATTTTATTGATGCAGGGCTCCCAACCCAGACACTGTTTTGATTGTACAGACTCCATCTGGTGTTTTCTCTGCCAAAAATTTACTTCAGAGTAAGAAAAGGAGTGGTTCCAGGTTGATTTCATCTAAAACAGCAAACCATGATGAGGCTTCAATGCTAGAGGCTGGTGAAGCTGAGCCGTACTCTGCAGCAAGGTGCCGGATATACCAGCGTTCTAAAAATAAGAACTGTAAGGTAGATATGAAAATACTTTTATCACTCTGAAACTTACACTTTTCATGATCCCTGTCAGTATGGTTTCTTATAGTACTTTTCTGAATTTCGATACTATTTGCATGTTTTCCAATTGTGGTAGGATTTTTAGTGTACTGCTTACAGTTTCTGATTAAATGTTATGTATAGGTAGACAGCTACCGATCTTTGTATTTTCCGCTGGTGCCTGTGATAATATCTTCCCAGTTCGAATTTGCACCAGCTGCCTCGTAGCTGATGCTTTCTATTGCTTTTATGAGATCACTTATTAGAGTTCTTTTGTTTTAAATTAATTTGCGATCTACAAAACCAAATGGTTTCTTATGTGTTGTCTTCTGCTCACTAGAGGACAGGCGAAGAAGCTGTTTCCCACCGAGTTATGGGGGCTTGCCATCATTCTTTACGAGAAATGGAACGCTTGAATGCATTTAGAGTAAGCATTTTCGCGTACTCTCTTTGATTTGTGTCTTAGTGGTACATGGAAGGAAAATGTTAATATGTTCTCCTGCAGGTAGTGGAGGAGCCTAAGACTTTTTCAACTTTTAGGGAGCGGCTATATCATTTACAGGTAAAGATGCCACACTCCGTTTTAGTTACTGGTTATAGTTCCCTGGGCCTGATTGTAAAGTCTGGCATTTGTTTTGGGCGCAGAGAACTGAAAATGATCGCGTCTGCTTCGGTAGATCTGGAATACATGGGTGGGGCCTCTTTGCACGTCGTGACATTCAAGAAGGAGAGATGGTGAGTGATCTATCTGCATATATCTTGAACTGTTCTCTTCTAGAATTTCTTCTCTGACTTCTCTGACATGGGTCCTCAATTGGCCTTCTAAACCGGTATTGGTGGCAACAGGAGATTCCTCAATTTTGAATTTTTGTTTGAATATTAGTTCAGTTTCCAAAGATAACTTTGAGCAGTGCTATGTGCACTCACTCTGAGAGTGCAAATTGCACCCCAATTAAAAACACGACCATGTGTGCGCTGGTAAAAGACAGAAAAATATGCATGCTGCTTTAGATGGCTATCAGGCTTTGGATTTTGCCTTCTGAAGTGAGATAAATGGAGATAGTTTTAATCTAATGCATCCTATCTGGTTGCATTATAATGAAAATATAAAAATATAAAGCTCCATGTTAGCAAATATTCGCTTGAACTTCTGAAAAGGATGGCAGTAAAATGCGTCCAAAACAGGATAATTTAGGCAGTGCATTATCCATCAAATTTTAGGGAGAAAGAGTTGCAGTAGATTCATATTGTCTTCTTCCTGATTCTTTTTTTGGGGTTGAATATTTTGTTTTCTACATGGTTCCTAACTTTCTATTTTAGAGATTTTCTGTTTGTTGATGAATGAATATCTCTCTTTTTTGTGATTGTGATCCAGAAGTTTCTGTAAAATGAAATTCTCTTAGATATTTCAGTGGATTTTTGACTGACACGTTCTCTTTACGTTCTCAAAGAATAGTTTAATGTGGTTGCACTTTACAGGTTCTTGAATATCGTGGAGAGCAAGTGAGGCGCAGTGTTGCAGATTTGAGGGAAGCTCGCTATCGGATAGAAGGGAAAGACTGCTATGTGAGTCCATTTTGCTTGAATATTTTTCTATTTAACTTCTAAAGTGCAATGCTCAATGATGATGAATTGGTGCCGCTTTGGAAAATGGAATTGTATACTCCATTTTCATAAAATGTTTGTTGTTCATACTCCATTTTAGTAAAATGAAAATCCCTGTAGATGCAAACTTTCTTGCCAACCAGATTTCTATTTGAAATAAAACTATCTGGGATAAATCAATGCACTTTAGAAGTACCATCAATGAGCAGCTATCTGAAGCTTGTATAAGGAACTTCACTATTAAGGTTGACTGTTAAAGTTCACTATTTGAGGTGGATTATGGAAGCTTGACCTTAATTTTCGTGCTGTGATGGGCATTATTGGTCATTTTCCTTATTTCTCATACACGAACTTCCAAACAAATTGGAAAAGCCATAGTAGGGATTGTTTTATGGGGGTTGCCTACTTCAGCTTCTCTTGGACCCACATGGAGCAACATTTGCAAATTGTGCACTTTTTTTGGTTCTCCTTCCTGAGTGTTGTAATCAATATAACTATTTACATTTTGTTGCAATTTATAACTATTTACATTCTGATGCAACTTCTGTTGCTATATCTCTGAATGTATGGTTAATATGATCCATAACCACTGCAGTTGACAATTGACATGTCTTTTTTTTCCCCATCGGTGCAGCTATTTAAAATCAGTGAAGAAGTAGTGGTGGATGCCACAGACAAAGGAAACATAGCTCGCCTAATCAATCACTCAGTAAGTCATTTTTCTTATACTAGTTTTCCAATTTTTTTCGGGTGTGACCTAGTTATTGGGACACCCTCCCTCCATAGAATGATTAAATGTCTTGGATTCAAGACCCGAGAGACCTCCAAAACGAGGAACTTAGGAACCCAGAAATAAGTTTTGCAATTAATCTGTCTTGTGTTTTCCATACCTTTTGTTTGTTATTATATCTGCATTAGTCATTGCTTGTTGTGACATCTCAACATCTCATTGTTTATGACAGTGCATGCCGAACTGCTATGCAAGGATTATGAGTGTGGGTCATGATGAGAGCCGAATTGTTCTCATCGCAAAAACTAACGTTCCTGCTGGTGACGAGCTAACGTAAATCTCTTTCTCTCTCTTTTCCCCTGTGTGTGCTTGTGCGCTTGTCATGCTGTACCTACGTCTTGTTCCTTTTTCTTTCAAATCTTTTTTCATTTTAGTGAGATCACTGTCATCCTAAATATGTATCATATGGTGATTATCTTGCAGGTACGATTACTTATTTGATCCGGATGAGCCTGACGAATTCAAGGTTCCCTGTTTATGTAAAGCTCCAAACTGTAGGAAGTTCATGAATTAGGCTACAGCATACACATTGTTTCTCCTGAAGGAGTGCTAACCTGGATTCCAGACCTTAACCTGAGTTTGTGACCCCCCCTTTTTGGCCGATAACAAATGTGTATAAATAGCTTTGTTTTTTTTTTTTTTTTTTTTTTTTTTNTTTTTATTCTCTTTTTGTTCCAATAAAAGGAAAAAAGAAAAGAAAAGAAAAGAATATATATGCAGAGTAGTTGTTAGTAGATGGTTAGTGTTCTTGTATATTGGCGCATATTCGTCATTTCGATTTGTTGAAACATTTTTTCTTGGCAAAGAGCCCACATGTAATAGCTTAATCATTGGGGGACTTGTCTTCTCTTTGGTTTTCTCCTGTGTTTTTGTAGCTTCCACTTGATGATCTTGTAAATTTTGGTAGTTAATACTCCTATCATCTCATCATATTCATTCATAGTAGATGCCCAACAGATGGGTTTGAGTAGTACGACTTATCTTACATATGTGGCGGTATGGATCTGGTCTTCTTCATGCCATGCAATGAGAGCGTTTTTGTTAAAAACGCATACTGTATGATACGGCCTTATACATGAGGTCATCCCTTGTACCTGACACTGTGATATGACAGTTTTGTCAGGAGTTGCAACATAGGGCTCAAGGGAGACAACATAAGACATTCCCTTTGGTACGCTTTTCCATGGAAAAAAAACACACAACAGGTTTAGTCATAACCAATGGAAAGCCATAATTTCCAAATTACCTTAACCAACTTGGCCATTCCAAGTAAGTAAACGCAATTAACAAGGTCAACATAATATATAATTCTAAAGTCAACTAGTGTTCAACATCACAACAAAGAAAAAAGAATGAAAAAGGCATTAATAGAGATAGATGAAGGTCGAGCATAACAACAATGGAGAAAAATCGAAGCTTTGGAACAACTTGAAAGATGCTAAATCTTATTCCAAACTCCAATTTTTGTACAACCAAACAAGATCAAGTTAAACGTTAGCTAGAATCTTATGACAAAGCCCCAACAACTTCTCTCTTTTCGAAGAAAAGAACGTAAATCCCACAGATACTGCAGCAAACAAAGACATGGAGACATCAGTATCACTTACTGCAAGTAGCAAGTGCAAACTGCATCTCAAGCACTAGAAAAACACAATGAGGAAGTCACCCATCGTGTACCTGTCCTATTTCTCATATGATTCTGCAATGTTTAAAGGTGAAATGAGGCTCGGAACATGATTTACCATATCAATGCCATCCTAGATGTAATAGCTGCGAGGTTTTCAACTTCCACAGGTTGTGAACTTGGGTCAATCACCACTAGTTTCGCATTTTTAAACAGTATTAAGACCTTCCCATTCATTGTGAATCCGACCAAGGTTTTGACTAAGTTCAAGTTTATCTCTCAAAACACAAATAGTTTCTGGGTCCTTCAACATCTCAATGAATACATCACCATCTGTGTTGATGCCGCACTTGGACAAGCATCCCCCTATAGAAACGTGGGAGAAGTTGAAGAATCGGGTCCCTAAGAGCCTTCAAAAGCCCCGTAATGATCACCCATCCGTAGTTGTTAGTGATCCATTTAGACCACCGTATCCATTACCTGTGCCAAGAGGTGCCTAATAATGTATTCTACCCATCCGCAATTAATAATCACATGATGGCAACCCCATTCACAATAAGGATCTGTTGTATTTCGAGAAAAACACCCTTTGGATCAAATAACTACAAGAGTAAGGTATTCTCCCTGCATCTGATTTTCATTGTAACACTGCTAATTTTTGAAGATCGGATCTTTCAAAAAGGCATATTTAGCTTGAGACTTGGCTGCTTCTGTTATGTAGAAGTATAAATTGAAAACACCTAAAGTAGATCTGAAAGAATTTTCATTTGAATGAAGTGTAATCCCTTGTTCCATATACATATGACTTAATTTACAATTTTCAATGACCAAGTATGTTGAGATGAGTTGTTCTAGTCTTAATCAAGCTTTCTAATGATTGATCAAGATCTTCAATCTCAGACTCCAATTTCACCATCTGGCTCCTCAAGTTGTCTACCTGCATCATGTTGATGCCGGTTTACTTCTTTTGGCAGATTAAGGAGCTGAAAGTAGCATCAAGATCTTCAAACTCGCTTTTTGACAACGTTTCTTCTAGATCACCCTTTTGGTGGATCAATGAGCTAACCAAAGACCAAGTGCTTTTCGTCATTCACCCAGCAATGTGGTTAAAAATTGAAAAAATACAGACTCAATTCCACTCTCGACTCTATCCTTGCAAGGAACACATGGAGATATATAGCAATTGTAAGTTGGTAGCAAACACACATTGAGGGAGTCACGCACTGGTTTACCTGTCCTATTCCTTCTGAGCAATATTTAAAGGCGAAATGAGGCTCGGAACATGATTCACTATATCAATGCCATCATTTCTGTCAAGTGCTACAAGCTTGGCAAACTCCACAGGCCGTGAACTTGGGTCGATCACCGCTAGTTGCCCCGTTGTAAATAAGATAAAGACCTTTCCATTCACCGTGAATCCAACCAAGGTTTTGCATATGCTCAAGTCTAAGTCTCTTAAAAGATTAATAGTTTCCTTCGCTTTAGGAAACTCCGACATGTTTGCCAATGTCTCAATAAATACATCACCGTACATGTTAATGCCGCACTTGGACAAGCATCCCCCCATGACGCATAGAAGTTTGTCATCATGAACGTCTGACCTTGTCAGATCTAAATGTGGGAATTCCTCAAACTTCTCAAGGACCAAATCAAATGCAACAATTTTGGGGGTAGAATCCTGTGTTTTCGTTGCGATCCAGTATAGACTCTCACCGACTAGCACTCCTCTGGGTGTGTCGAATGAAAAGGGATTTCGATTAAGCTCGTCATCAACTACTCTCCTCCATTGATTCCTCCTCAAAGAGAAGACATGTACCACAATTTCGCGGCTGTAGGGCAATTCAATGATTTGGACCACTTTAAAGTCATCAACAGAAGTTGCATACCCAAAACCCCAAGATACCTTACACTCAGGAGGAAAGGGGTTTAACAGGGTGCAAGAAGGACCTGCAATTTTTCTCCACTGGCGGATGACTGGGTTCCAAATAATGAAGTAGCCCGACAAAGATGTGAAGCACAGCAGCCCGTTACATGAACCCACAAGACGAAACTCGCTCTCTGATAGATCAAAATCAGTGCCATGTCTAAGGGACTGCAATCTGCTATAAGCAGGGGCAAACTCAAACTCTTGATCACCGTTGTAAAACATAAGGGAAGAAGAACGCCCAGAAAGGATAAAAAGGAGGTGTGTGGGGTAAGAAGGGTCAGAATATGGTGATAGTTTGAAGTGGGTAGTTGTGAATCGGTGAGAGGAGATAGTAGAGTACCAAAGCTTTGAAACACACTTGAAACGGACCAGCAATTTGAGAGGCAACCTCATAAGGATCTGATAGGTCAACAGATCGTGAGGAATATCTCGTTGCTCGACTTCTTCTTCTCCATTGTTAGAGGTGATTTCGACCTCAACATCCGCCATTACTACCGGTCCTTGTGGCTTTTTCTCTCACTGCTTCTCAGCCACCCCTCTTTTGACAACTCCAAAGTCGCTCCTATTGAAATAAATATGGATGATTGTCCTATATAACTAGCACTGTTGTACAAGAGAAAGTCAGACAAGAATAAGTAACTGTCTTGCTGGTTATTTCATTATTAAATCTACTAGTGTTGCTGCCGTCCGAATGTGATGCTTTTTGTATTTGATTCTGTCAATTTAATAGGGTTTCACGTAGTAGTTACGCGTGTGATTACCGTCTACAGAAGATGAAGAGTAAAGCAAGGAACACCAGGAAATGCACGCAAATGTGGGTATCTTTTTGGTGATTCAGTCAATATTGTTGATAGAAGATGAAAGAGTAAAGCAAGGAAACACCAAAAAATGCACGCATATGTGTACAGCTTTTGGTGATTCAGCCATTATAGGTTTGACTTTGTAGTTACTTGTGTAATTACAAAAGAGGAAGAGTAGCAAGCAAACACTAGGAGATGTACGCATAATACCTTTCTGTATATAGGTTTGACTAAGCGAAGAATTAACATACTTACAATTACCCACTCAGCTTCTAACGAGTAACGACATACCTCACAAGTGCACAGCATATCTATAAACACCTAATCCTATTAGGAGTACCAAGTAACACAACAATACCTCACAGGTGTACAGTACTGTAGTGCCAAGTAACAAGCACACAGTAAGCGATGAGCATGTCCCATTTCTGTCTAATTCTGCTGCCACAGGAGGTGAAATCAGACTCTGACCACAACCTACAGTATAAGTTTCACAAAATTTCTTCAAGGTTAAAAATACATTATTTCGTTCAAGGATAAAAGTGGAATTGTAAGCTCTTGAGATCACAAGCATGCATGCCTATCAATTAATCATCATTCTATGGATTAAATCAGTATTAAGAAGCACAGCAAGAGGGCTATGAAATCACAGCTGCAGAACCATCTGGCAGGCTAAAACAGCATGCACATCAATTTCAGAAAGTCCTAATGACTTGAGCTTTGGGAAACAATTTTGAGCCCTCGCTCCTTTTGAGTCCTTAAGAGCAAACTAGTAGTCTGGTAAAGTTTTTAGTCTTCAATCTACCAATAAATTATCCAAAAAAGACATCCAAAGAGAAAAAGCAACATTTCAGGGTCACCATTATATAACAATCTGCAACACTAGTTCTCAATAGGAGCATAACTTACCACACACACACAAAAAAAAAAAAAAAAAAAAGCAGGCCTATTACGCATTAAATCTGGACCTCTAAATCCTGCTTTGTTAGCCATGAAAGTGAAGATGCCACAAGAATCAGATGCAATACATTCAGAAAACTAATAGAAGTACCTGCTGCCTAAGGAGAAGACACCAGTAGCCTTAATTATTCATCCATCTAAGGAGACGGCTCATCATTGATGTATGGAAGAGCAAGAAGCAACTTAGCCCTGGTTCTATACACTTGAAGACCTGAGAAGAGATTATAGAAAAATATCTCTCTGAGGCTATATCCACGAGATGTCAAACAAAATAAATGTGTCCTATTTACATGAATCATAGTTACATAGCCAAGAAATCCTGCAGGAATTTCCCAGCCAACAGTCTTCGTTTCTAAATATCTAGTGTCCTCTGAGGGTTGTCAGCCAAAATGTCACCAGCATATAGTCTGCACAAAGAAAAGCAGTAAGGAAACTGAGAACACAAGCCTAGCTGACTATACAGAATTTACAAAGTCATGATTTCAAGGCATATCACATGAAACCGGCCCAGCAAAGTGCATCCAATAAAAACTCCAAGCCCAATACCAGAATCTTTTATCACAAGTCCTTGACCATCATACATTTCCAGAGCTTTGATTCCTTCATAGGTCTTACATATGCTGGAAAGCAAAGTCTAAAACCGCAGATAATCAGAAAAAAGCCGGTCATTGCAATGTTTAAGCAGCAAAGAAAGAGAGAATCAGTTCAAATCAAAGTTTTGAAGACAGAACTTTCCCGACAAGAGATTATGTATCTTCATGTAATGTAGCGAGGGGCATGAAAAGTGCAAGAACTTCTCACTATCAACAAAGTTAATATGGTTCCTAATCATATGCAAGAGCACCGTTCTCTTGTTTTAGTTGGGTGGAATGGGGATTTGGTTAGCAATTTTTACCAAGTTAATATGGTTCCTAATCAGATGCAAGAGCACCCTTCACTTTACCTGCGGAGGTTATCATCATCTAATTTGCCAACATCTTGGGACAAAGTAAGATTTGAAAGCTGTGATCCATGACGATTTTTGATCTTCCTCTATTTACGTGAGTCAAAATTTATCTATTTTAACCATTAATTTATGAAAAGATAGATTGAATCACAACATGAAAATTATATCACTAGATTGATCTTTGAAAGTACATTCATAAAGTCATAATTTTTGATGATATATAAAAAGAAATATTAAAATTCAAAGTGTGTTATTGGAGACCGTGAAAAAGTCAATAGACCCTATATTATGAAACGGATGGAGTATTTCACAAGGTCATTTAAGATAAGTTATTCCTCTTTCCATTGCAGTACCTTATACCTTGCAAGAAATTCCGTACTATCATGTAGATGAAAAACATATTCACAAGAAAATTTATTGAAAGGAAAATGTGATTCTTGATTGCTTCTTTAACCTCGTCCTCTAATCTAAGCAGTTCGATGAGGACAATAGACTCCAAGAAAGTGGCTCAGAAAATGCGATTCTTGATTCCTTATCCAACCTCATATACACTAATCTAAGCAGTTCAATGAAGAGAGCAGACTCAAAGAAAGTGGTTCAGTTAGTAAGTCGTCAAAGCAAAGGTGTTGTGTCTTTGCACAAGGAGAGTAAATCAAGACTTTGGTCCTTGAAAATTGAAATGCATTCAGATAAAGACATGTCCACTGGCATAGTTTTCACATTTCAAGAGTTGAATCCTGAAACAATAAATAGCACCCTAAAAACTTTGCAATGAATCAACAGAGACAAGTAATTCTTGAAAATAGCTATCAANCACACACACACAAAAGTGCCTAGCCCATTGAGTACTTACCTACATGAGAAAAGGATAATTTGTTCAGAAAACACATACAATGATCAGTAGAGCTGTTTTTTCAAAAGTTTCAAGGGCAACATAAACAAATGGAAAACAAAGCATAAAGTAACATAAATAAGTGTTGAGGAAGGATCCTCCTCGGCGGTTGCAATGCGTCATACAGTTATAATCTTATTGGCAGGAAGAAAACATGGCTAGCCCAGATAAAACAAAGATTAGTGAACATTCAATTATATAGCAACCAAGGAATCTCTGCATAACAAACAAAAGCAGTAAATCGAAGAGAGATGACAACCAATCAATTTGCAATTTCACTTGGAATCTAACATTGCTGCAAATTACTACCTAAAAATGTAAGACGAAATAAGCAGAAGAACAGTAATTTTATAGATTAAAAGAACAAGGAAAACACTGATATTACAGTGCACAGATATTTAACCATTGTCTATATCACAAGAGCACCATAATTTTATTCCAGCAATGAACATAAACAAACCTTTTATATGTTTAGTCTGAATTTTCTGACCAACATGTCCAGCTATGGCCAAGCACTTGCACTTCCATTACTTCTGTTGCAAAAAAATTGTAATCTCTTTCCACAATTGATAATTTGACAACAAACTGAGTTCCCTAAGTCCATGATGATAAAGTTGCACTGACAATTTAAGCAAGCACTGGCAATTCTTCAGGGCGACAAAGATAAGCTGTCCTGCCGGTGGCCTAACCTGGTTTAAGAAAAGAGATCCAAGTTCGGCTTTGGGGTGGAAAAGTTGCCATTTGTTCTATACAGTTGAGCCAAATACTGATGTATACAAAATCGGTAACTATGTTTCATGACACAGTTTTTTCCCCTTAGTTTTTGTATTAATTTCATGACCTTTTACCCAGAGAAAGTTACTGAAAGAAAAAGAGCAAAACAATATTGGCAAATAAGGAACGAATGTAACAGTAGATTAGCAAAAGCATATCAGTACATTACATTGTAGATAATAAACCAGGGTAATTGAGATGAGTTTTGTAGAACTTAGGGGTACAGAGAAGCAAGACTAGGGACATAGTTCACCACAAAAGTGGGATACTGACGTTTACTCTTATCCAGATCATCTTCAAGGACATAGATGAGTCGATCACAAGTGGCATTAACAAACGCAAGTCTATTTCTTGCCTCGACCAAAACATTGCCACAAGATGCAACACCAAGTACATTAGGAGTACCAAGGAAATTACCAGTAAATTCTAATCCGAAATCAAATTTGAACAACTTGTTCCACGAATCCCATTCACCATACCGCTCTAGCTTCCACAACTCAACAAACCTATTAGCACTGGGATTAGGACAAGACCAATATAGCAGACAAACGGCGAGATTATTCGGTTCTACGACTCCAGTGGATGGTGGTGCAAGGTGACATCGAGTGCTATACATTTGTTCTGCAAGAGGAACCTCTTCAAGTCCCTCTTTTACCAAATCAAATTTAAATATGTACCATTGTTCCGAGTTCAAGTAAGGACCTGGACCTAAACCAACCCAGTGTAAGGCTTGGTTACACAAGACAGACGTAGAGATTTGACCATCATTCTGAAATATAGCAGTATTAGGAATAGGCAGAGTAATAGCCAATTCTCTCCACTTATCATCCCTCAATGTGTATATAAAGGCTATCCAAGTGCCCATCTTTCTTTCTCTACACGCTAACATGACGATTTTGTAGTCGTTGATGGAGGGAACAAAGCCGAACCCAAATGCCTCAATGACGTTAGACTCGTTGATTTCAGGAGCCGGGATAAGCCTGTGTTGTTTGGTGGTTGGGTTCCAAAGATAGATTCTTTTTGTGGACAAATTGTAAAGGCATATGAGCCCCTCAGATGAAGATGATCCAAAAGGAACATAATCATAGATTTTTTTTGAAATATGGAGTTGTTTCAAAGAGTCAAGCTTGGTAGATTCAACAGAGTTATTAGCACCAAACTTGAGGGATGAAACAGATCTAGAAGGACCCGGATGAATAAGGATACTCAAAGGTGGGTACTTGGAGCTGTTGAATTGAAGGTGAGATCTTGTGAAAACAGGGTTGAAGATCAAAGACTGCCATTGTTTGGAACATAATTGAAATCTTATTAGTGATTTCGCAGGCAATCGAACCAAGATTTCATGGATTAAATCTTGAGGTAATCGTTCCTTCGCCATTCAACTAGTGTCAATGTCTTCTCTTACTGAGATGAAGCAGGGGATCAGCACAAAAATGTATAGGGTTGTGCTGCGGGTGCGGGTGCGGGTGCGGGTGCGAATTTATATGGTGTGAAAACTTAGGGATGGCTGTGGCCGGGTTTTCTAGCTGGCTGGTTCGGGCCGAAGGGCCTGTTCTTTCCCTAACGGGACAAGTTAGGGCAATTGATTGTTTTTTTTTTTATATATGGAGTATATGTTAGTGAAGTATACTTATGTTTGGCCAAAATACATATAGATATACTGACGTTTAAAATTAAATTAAATTGAATTATATTTCGGTGAAATTCTGACTAGAAAATGAAGACGTAAACTCAATTTAACAGTTACATGACAATTTTACCCTTGTTGTTATACATTATTGAAACTTATATACCAAAATATAAATTTAGACCTAGCTTTTTTTAAAAATAAAAAATTGTAGTGTTTGAATTCTACTAATTTTGTTTGTTAATTGTATTTTTTACTATTTTTTTTTTGTCTCTATCTTAATGTCTTATGACGGATATGTCCAGCCCTCTTTCAGGTGTATTATTGTCATTTCATATACTCCGATCATCGGATTTGTGAATTTGCAGTAACCTTTCCCAAATTGGTATATCTCAATGTAATTATTCAAACATCGGTATTACCTTTATTTTAGCCAAGTCTCGATATACCTCATTGAAATTTACATGGGTTGTACTAGAGTAATTGTGATTACATAGATTGATGTAATCAATTACACCTCTCTCAATCACTCCCATCCACCCCCTCTTTTGCACCTTTACCTTTACTCGTTGAAATAGTGCATTTACATTGTAATCAAATTTACATCCAAATAAACAAGCCCTTACTGTTTCCGATATGCGCAGAAAGGGGTGGGGCTCCGCGTGACCTTTATTGGAAATGCTTCCATGTCCTATTATTGTTACGTCAATCTAGCCTTCCTTCACCTGTCTAAATTGTGAGTTCAAAGGAATTAAAAAGGGAATAGAATATATGGTTGTCCCTTATGGAAGGTAAATAATGTTAACTTGCCATTTTCCTTCACCAACAAAGCAGATCAATCAAGTGGAGAAGTGGGGCGGGGGTTTGAGAATTTGCTTCAATTAAATAAATTGAAAATTTGGGATTCGACTTTCGGTTTCAAAAATGGAATGTTATTTCAAATTTTTGGGGGTTTTGCTCCTTTAAACCCTCATCTCCCACAACAAACCCACTTAAATCATAACTGTCATGGCCACATCATTGTGACTGTCAACGGAGTTTAATTACATCTGTATATGAATCTTTGCGGTGACAAAAGACAATATAGGTAGGATTATTCCCACAAGTATTTGTGTTACGTAACTACATGTTAAATGGGTCACAATGCTAAATGAGTCTTTTTAGTAGACTCCCTTTGCCACATGAGTATTTAAAGTAACTCCGGCGACAATTGGGTCTTATAAAAATTATAATTCGTCCATATTGGTCTAAAATTTATAGCTCCGGTCAAATTTTCCGGGAAAAGATATTTTTTTTTCCATTTTTATCATTTATTCTTGTAATCTTTAGTAAGATACAGTTGGTTGACATTTTTAAATGATTTAACTTTGGTTAAAAATGGTTGAAAATGGAAAAAAAATTAGCTTTGGCCGGAATTTTTTCCCCGCAATTGTAATTTTTGGACCAATGTGGAAGAGTCACAGTTTTATAAGACCCATTTGTCGCCGGGGCAATTTTAAAGACTCATGTAGTAAGGGGGCTTTATTGAAAAGACCTATTTGGTATTGAGACCATGTAAAATGTACTCCCTCCGACTCGGAATGAGCTAGGCAAGTACATGTGGGAACAAATTTTAAGATAGTTGTAAAATGTCCAAAATACCCTTATTTTTGTTTTGTTTGAAATCTTGAATGTTAGTAGTTGGGCTAATTATATGGCCCAATTATTTTAATTTCCAAAATTAAATT